>PVHX01001278.1:0-41479 GCA_004024805.1 Geosciurus inauris | reverse complement strand
GAAAACTGGCTAAAACGGGTTTAACTATCAATGCTCAATTGAATCTCCAGATCCTTATGCCAACTAAAAAGTCCAACTCCAAAAGGTTACTTGTCTGATTCCATTTATATAACATTCTTTAAAGGACAGAGTTACAGAAATGGAAAACAGATTAGTAGTTACCAGGGAGATTAAGGACAGGATAGGACTGGGAGGGAAGTATATGGCTATAAAACAGAAACATGAGGAGTTTTGACATGACACCTTACTGCACCTTGCAAGTAAGGTGTCAATATTTTTTTGTAATATTGCACTGCAATTTTTCAAGATGTTATCATTGAGGAAAACTGGGTAAATAGTACATGGATTTTTCTATATTTTTTCCTGTAACTCCATGGGAATCTTAAATTATCGCAATGTAGAAAGCTTAAATTTTAAAAAGCATGAAAAAGTTATGTGAAATTCAAATTTCATCATCCACAACAAAATTATTTCAGGGGCTGGGGTTGTGGCTTAGTGATAGAGCATTTGCCTTGCATGTGTGAAGCACTGGGTTCAATTCTCAGCACCACATAATAATAAATAAATAAAGTAAAGGTATTGTGTCCATCTAAAAAAAATAAATTATTTCAGAACACAGCCATTCATTTCTTATTGTCCATGGCTACTTTTGTGCTTCAATGACAGAATTGTATAATTATAAGAGTTACTATATGGTCTTCAAAGCAAAAAATATTTCCTTTTTGGGTCTTAATAAGAAAAGTTTGCTTACCCTGATCTACATAAAATCAGACCAAAATTCACTCTTGAAGTTGTAAAAAGCACTGATCCATACAAAAGCACACACACACTTATATACCCACATACATACACATATATTTAAATATGAGCAATCTACTGACTAAAATCCATCAGAAAAAAAGTAAATATAATTTCAGCATTCAATGTTTGGTTTTTGTTTTTGTTTTTTGTCCATAAGATTTCTAGGATAAACAATCACAAAACTGATTCATTTCTGTGTAGTGTGGGTACAAAATCCTGACTAGAGTGAATTAAAAAAAAAAAAAAAGAAGAAGAAGAAGAAGAAACATTTCTATAAAGAGGAAAGAAATGTACTTTTTCAAAAAATTTATTTATTCTAATTAGGTACACATGACAGCAGAATGCATTTGGATCCATTGTACCAAATGGAGCACATCTTTTCATTTTTCTGGTTGTACACAATGTAGAGTCGCACCATATGTGCAGTCATACGTGTACCTAGGGCAATGATGTCCATCTTATTCCATCATCTTTCCTGCCCCCTGGCCTCTCCCCCATCCCTCCCCTTTGACCAAAGTTCCTCCATTCTTCCCATGCCCCCTCCCCATGATGGATCAGCATCCACTTATCAGAGAGAATATTCAGCTTTTGGTTTTTTGGGATTGGCTTACTTTGCTGAGCATGATATTCCCTAACCCCATCCATTGACCTACAAATGCCATAATTTTATTCTCTTTTAATGCTGTAAATATTCCATTGTGTATATATACCACAGTTTCTTTATACATTCATCCATTGAAGGGCATCTAGGTTGGTTCCAAAGTTTAGCTATTGTGAATTGAGCTGCTATAAACATTGAAGTGGCTGCGTCACTGTAGTATGCTGTTTTTAAGTCCTTTGGGTATAGACCGAGGAGAGAGATAGCTGGGTCAAATGGTGATTTCATTCCAAGTTTTCTAAGGAATTTCCATACTGCTTTCTGAAAATGTACTTTTAAAGTCACTAATGACTAAGGTGACCTTTTGTCAAGTTTTGCCCAGGATAGTTATGGCTTATGCCTATTGTCCTGACATCATGTTTAATACCTCTATTTCTGTTTCTAAAAGGTCAAGAGTAGAAGATAAGTTAAATGGTCAACATGGCAATGATTTCTCCATTACTAAATCCAATGGACATGTCTCAGTTTTATCCTATTTGACTTACCAATTGCATTTGATGGTCTTATTTCCTTCCACTGAAAATTCTTCATTGCTAGGATTCCAAGATATTGTATTCCCTTGGTTTCTCTCCTACCTTACTGGTCACATTTTCAGAATCTTTTGGTAAACTCTCCTCTTTCACATGATCTTCTAACACGGGAAAACTGGTTCAGTTTTTAGTCCTCTTTTCTAGTCCATCTATACTTACTCCCTTGGTGATCTCATTCAGTGCAATGACTTTTAAATATGGACTGACCATTCCCAAATAATGTCAAGCCCAGACATTACTACTGAACTTCTGATATATGCCTACTCGATACTTCCAATGGATCTCTAATGGACATATACAACTTAACATAAAAAACAGACCTGATATCCCCCTTCTTTTATCTCCAAAGGAAGGAAAAAAGTGAGGAAGGAAGAAGGGAGAAAGGAGGGAGAGAGTAAGGAAGAAAAAAAAGGACAACAGGCCCTGTTCCCTGTTACACCTGCAGGTTTCTCCACCTCAGTGAATAGAACAGCATTCTTCTGGTTACAAAAGCCAAAAATTTTGAAGCAATATTTCTCTTTTCTCTCAGCATTTCTCTCCCACCATGCAATGCTACTTTTGCCCAGAGGATATTTTTTTCTAACCTCGGATAAACAATTATAAGACGATATCAATTTCAATGGCTTGTGGGGGCAAAGCCTGAATGGAATGGATTTAAGAGTGTAGGAAAGTAGAAACTGTTCTCCAAAAGGGAAAAGGCCTCTTTTCAAGGTGACTAATGAATATGATCTTATGTCCCATTTTTTACAGAGCAGTTTTAGTTTGTCTCTTATTTTGGCATAAGCTTACATTTTCAGTTTTAGAATTATATGGTATGAATAATAAAAATTATATTGCCAACCTCTTCAAATCCTATTGATTCTTCCTCAAAAACAGATTTGGAATTTAAAATATTTGTCAGTGGTGCAAGCCACCACCTCCTATCTACTACATTTTGTCTATTTTGACCTTGCCTTCAGAACATGCCTTTCTGTTCAGAGCCTTCCAAAGACTACGTTTCATGAAATAAACGCCAAACCTCTTGCACAGCCTGAAGAGCTCTACTTAATCTGTGCACCCTTCTCTGATCCTCTATTACCTCTTCTGGTAGTTTTTCCCCACTCATGTTGTCTGTTCCAACCAAAGTGGCTTCCTCCATGACATATATGTTATGGTTTTGGGGCCTTTGCACTTTTGCCCACCAATCTGCTCATGACCCATAGTCCATAAGGATCTTCTCTTGGCCATCCACATGGTTTTCTCACCTCCTTCATGTCTTAGCTCAAATATCTTCTTTTCAATGAGACCTACCTATTGACCTTAATTAAAATTTCTAATGGTATACTTCTAGACTTACTATTAATACCACTTTCCTTGTTCTAATTATTTTCCATATATTTAGCACTATAAAATGTGCTATTAATACCACTTTCCTTGTTCTAATTATTTTCCATATATTTAGCACTTTAAAATGTATAACCATGTTATGGTTTAGATATAAAGTGAACCCCAAAAGCTCACATACAAGACAATATGGAAATATTCAGAAGTGAAATGATCAAGTTATGAGAGCTATAAACTAATCAGTGGATTAATAATTTGAAAGTACTACTGTACTAGGTGGTAACTATTTGGAGGTGGGATATATCTGGAAGATATAGGTCACTGAGGACATGGCTTTGGGATTTATATATTATCCCTGATGCCTTGATCTCTCTCTCTGGGTGTGTGTGTGTGTGTGTGTGTGTGTGTATGTGTGTGTGTGTGTCTGCTTTCTGGCTACCATGAGCTGAACAGCATTCTCCACTATACCTTTCCACCATGATATTGGTCTCACTTCAGGTCACAGCAATAGAATCAGCTGATCATGAACTGAACCTCTCAAACCCTGAGCACAAAATACACTTTTCCTCCTCTAAGTTGTTCTGATGGGGTGTTTTGGTCACAGTGATGAAAAGCAAACAAAAACCCTTTGTATATATGTATGCATGTATGTACGTATTCTTTCCTTGGAATAGCAGAAATATCTGTTTTATTCACAGCTATACCCCAAGTGCCCAGACCAATTTCTAGCATATAGCAAGTGAATATATTTGTTGAATGAATCAATAATAAAATATAACAATTTAAAGACTTTCAAATGACTTTAGAATGATTATATTGATTTGCATTTGCATAACCCAAATATCTTTCTCTTAATTCATTCTATTAAATTTTTAATTTACAAAAATAAAACTTGCTTAGTGAGTATATTTGGTTAATTTTGGTTAATAAAAATCCCTAGGAAACTGAAGAAATATACCCAGACTCAGAAGTTTACCATATTAAAAGTTTACCATATTACCATATTACCATTTTTAAATAGAAATCTATGGTAATTGGTAATAAAATAATGCCATTACCTTAGAAAAAGTTACACTTATATAACTACTTGATATCTCAATCAGATATGTACATCTAGATGTAAATTCATGTAAAGATACATACAGGTGTTAATTATATGTCTGCACAGTGGCAGACTTGTTGCTCATTGCTAAGAAATATTAATATAGGAATGGTGGCAAATTGGAAATGATGTCTAACAGAATGTGTCACCTCCTTCCACAATGTAAACACACCAAAAGATTAATATGTACTGGATTTGTAGGAGCAATTAACATGAATTGACACAAGTGTGGTTAGGTACTGGTGTAAGAAATCAAATTGTCACCAAGGTTACCAAATAATAAATCACATCATTCTTACAGCAAAATTTGCAGATAAATCGTATTGAGAAATAATAGAATAAATCATTGAACTCTTTTGAACTAAAAGCATTTTTGGCTCTGCAAATGAAGCAGAATGTTTTCAGTTTTTTTACACTTTAAAATAGTTCATTAAAAGGAAAAGCTCAGAGGAGCAATAGGAATAAATATGGCTTAATCAAATGAATATGTCCTTAAGGATACTGTGTTAGTCAGCTTTTCATTACTGTGACCAAAATATCTAACAATAAAAGGAACACTGTGTTAGTCAACTTTTTATTGCTGCTACCAAAATACCTGACAAGAACAACTAAGAGGAGGAAAAGTTTATTTTGGACTCATGGTTTCAGAGGTGTGGCCCAAGTTTGCCTGCTCCATTGCTCTGAACCTGAGGTGAGGACAGAGCAGAGGAAAGCTGCTCTTCTTAAGGCATCTAGAAAGCAGAGAGAAGGGGCCATAGACAGACAAGGTTCAGGCCACATCCTTAGTGACCTAATTTCTCTAGCTATACCCCACCTGCTTACTTACCACCCAATAGTCCATTCAAATGAATCCACTAATGAAGTTACAGCTCTCATAATCTAACCATTTTATTGCTGAATGTTCCTGCACTGTCTAACACACAACCTCTTCAGGGGACACTGAAGAACCAAACCATAACAGACACTACTTTATATTCAGTGATAAACAACAGAAAACTAATAGGGACTTAAAAACATATTGGGTTCAATCCCTGGTACCAAAAAAATTAATTTGTTTCAGGCAATGAGAGGTCTGAAGGTAGTCAATTCAATGTTTTAAAAGCTGTTTAATTAATCCTTTAGAGAAGGATCTTTCCATTCTTCCCTTCCACATCATTAGTATATGAGGCTTCATCTACATACTTGCCATCTCAGAAATACCTATACATACATACAGGTATTAATGGTAAGTTATTCTACACAGTGGCAGATTTCTTGCTCACTGCTGAGGAATCTCAATATAGAAATAGTGACAAATTGGAATCTAACAAGATGCAAGATGTCTGCTCTACTCTAATCTCACATACACATTCCAGACAGAAAGAAGGAGGAAGAAGAAAGAAAAAGGAACTAGCAGTAACCATATCAAGAGATCAAAGACTCCCCAAATCCCTGGCTGACATCCATTTACTCATTGAATGGAACTGTTTCACATGAACATCTCAGTAAAAAGAGTTTTGGAAGACAAGTATCCTTAGGTGACACTCTGTCAAAGAACTTTGGGTTCTCTTGGTAAGGAAGTAGGGAAAATGCATTTTTAATAGGCAAATAGGAGCAGAAATGCTGATGCAGTACAGAAAGACAAGAGAAGTTGGTAGAAAATAGAGCTTTGAGAAACAGCCTAGTCCCAACTAAGAAAGCTGGGTGGTATTGCCACCAGCTATTGCCTGAGTGGTAGCTTTGACTTATCACAAGATGTTTAACAAATCACTATTTGTTCCTGGAACCCAACCTGACTGGATGCAAAGAAGAAGATGGATGCAAAACAAAGGCAGAGATGCCAAGTCTTTACTCTTGCTTTTAGCCACCCATAAGACATATGTAGGCAAAAGTGAAGAGCCTTAAGTCCTTGGTTCAATTCCTCCATCTTTTGTCCATTCCTCAGTCTTGAGGGAACTTGTCTGTCAGCCAACCTGGCTCTGCAAATTTCTTGGTCCAGTAATAACTAGTCTTTGAACAATCACTGAAGATATAAACAAAAAGGGTCAGATTATTAAGCTTAAAAGTAGAAGTACCATTATAAATTACAAAGAAGATATAGGAGAGTCAAAGTCTGAAGATATCCAACTAAATAAATTCTGTACAGGTTCTCTCTCCTTCTAAACAGTTCTGAGAGGCTAAAATACTGAAAACCCATATTTAGGATCAGAAAAATAATAGTTATTTTCTTGTTTCTACTAAATAGAGAGTCCTTGTCTAAGCTATGAATTCAACCTTCTCGGTGGCAGTGCCTGGCCAAAGGGCTTTAGTATTAGCCAATCACTAAAAAAAAAAAAAGCTAATCCATAGCTACTAGGCTTTAATTACTTTTGGTAGTGCTGACACAAGTGCACATTTCAAGTGATATTTGAAAGGGCCACTGTCTTTCCCTTTAAATTATCCATGCATGACTGCTCTTTGACTTTTCTTTTACTCTAATATTAGTATGTTTGTCTTTGGTCATATTTCCCTGTTGGGTGTTCAAGACCAATTAGGTGACCCCTACGTTGGTCAAAATTAACCCTTTATCCTACTGCTAAGATCAGTTGAGACTCCTCATGAGTTACTTTTAGGAACTTGTGAGAAGCCCATTGGCTCCTCAGTCATTTTTTCTACCAGTTGTGCGAGCTGCCAGGATAAACCAGGGTCTTGTTGGCTACAGGTAGCTTCCCTTGGAAGTGTTAGGGATGTTTATCTCTTCAATGACCCTCCTCTTTGCAGAATATGTGCTGGTTGAACTTGCTATCTCTTGGGTCCTCACAATTCCCCTGATCAGAAGGTTGGGTGACTCACTGGAGCTTCAGGGCACTTACAGGGGTCACATCATTCCTTTGGTCCTGGCTGACCTTGGAAGGCAAGGACAAAAATATTGACTATTTTTTTAGCTCTTTTATTTTCCTTGATTTTAGTTTCCAAATCTTGAAGACCAAATTAGGAAGCCAATTCTACCAGTATTGAAATGAGAGTGATGAGTTTTAATTTCTTACATCCCTTCCATTTAACTGAGGTCAGTATTGGTATTGGCACTCAGTATTATATCCTATTTGTCGTAAAGGTGATGGTTTATTGCCCTAAATTAACTTAAGCTATTTTGTTAGAAACTGTACTTCTGCAAAACATTAAGAGGCAACAGTTATAAAGCTAAACAAGGAATATACAAAAAAAATTTATATTCAGTTTTCATAATAGCTCTGAATCATGAAACATAACTTTATAACACTAATGTATCTTTGATATCTATTTAGCTGCTACAAAACCTGTAATTTATCAGCTCAAACAAATTGTAAGTTCTATTTTTTAAAGACCCTACTACAACCTTAAATATCTCTTATAATTTACCTAAACTCTTACTTATTTTTGCATTATGTTCCTTTCTATATTTGGATCACAGTAATCTTTTTTATTTTTTGTTTTTTATTTATTTATTCTACTTAGGTATACATGACAGCAGAATGCATCTTGATTCATTGTACACAAATGGTGCACAAATTTTTATTTCTCTGGTTGTACATGACATAGAGTTGCACCATATGTGCAGTCATACATGTACCTAGGGCAATGATGTCCATCTCATTCCACCATCTTTTCTGCCCCCATGCTCCTTGCCCCCTTCTTCTTTGACCAAAGTTCCTCCATTTTCCCTTGCCCCCTCCCCCATTATGAATCAGCATCCACTTATCTGAGAGAACATTCGGTCTTTGGTTTTTTGGGATTGGCTTACTTTGCTGAGCATGATATTCTCCAACTCCATCCATTTACCTGCAAATACCATAATTTTATTCTCTTTTATTGCTGTAAATATTCCATTGTGTATATATACTACAGTTTCTTTATCCATTCATCTATTGAAGGGCATCTAGGATGGTTCCATAGTTTAGCTATTGTGAATTGAGCTGCTATAAACATTGAAGTGGCTGTGTCACTATAGTATGCTGTTTTTAAGTCTTTGGGATTTAGACCAAGAAGTGGGATAGCTGAGTCAAATGGCAGTTCCATACCGACTTTTCTAAGGAATCTCCATACTCTTTTCCAGATTGGTTGCACCAATATGCAATCCCACCAGCAATGTATGAGTGTGCCTTTTCCCAAATATCCTCACCAACACTTATTGTTGTTTGTATTTTTTTTTTTTTTGGTACCAGGGATTGAACTCAGGGGTATTGGACCACTGAGCCACATTCCCAGCCCTATTTTGTGCTTTATGTAGAGACAGGGTCTCAGTGAGTTGCTTAGCGCCTCACCATTGCTGAGGTTGGCTTTGAACTCGTGATTCTTCTGTCTCAGCCTCCCAAAGTGCTGGGATTACAGGCATGTGCCACTGCGCCTGGCTGTTGTTTGTATTCTTGATAACTGCTATTCTGACTAGAGTGAGATGAAATCTTAGTTTTGATTTGCATTACTCTAATTTCTAGAGATGTTGAACATTTTCTCATATATTTGTTGATCAATTGTATATCTTCTTCTGAGAAGTATCTGTTCAACTCCTTAGCCTGTTTACTGATTGAGTTGGATTTGTGTGTGTGTGTGTGTGCGTGTTAAGTTTTTTGAGTTCTTTGTATATCCTGGATATTAGTGCTCTATTTGATGTGCATGTGGCAAAAATTTGCTTCCAAAATGTAGGCTCTCTCTTCACCTCATTGATTGTTTCTTTTGCTGAGAAAAAGCTTTTTAGTTTGAATCCATCCCATTTATTAATTCTTGGTTTATTTCTTGCGTTTTAGAAGTCTTGTTAAGGAAGTCAGGGCCTAATCCAATGTGATGAAGGTTTGGGCCTACTTTTTATTCTATTAGGTGCAGAGTCTATGGTCTAATTCCTAGGTCCTTGATCCACTTTGAATTGAGTTTTGTGCATGGTGAGAGATAGGGGTTTAGATTCATTTTGCTGCATATGGATTTCCAGTTTTCCCAGCACCATTTGTTGAAGATGCTATCTTTTCTCCAATGCATGTTTTTGACACCTTTGTCTAGTATATGATAACTGTATTTATGTGGGTTTATCTCTGTGTCTTATATTCTATACCATTGATCTACATGTCTATTTTGTTGCCAGTACCATGCCATTTTTGTTACTATAGCTTTGTAGTATACTTTAAGGTCTGGTATTATGATATCTCCTGCTTCACTCTTCTTGCTAAGGATTGCTTTGGCTATTCTGGGTCTCTTATTTTTCTAAATAAATTTCATGATTGCCTTTTCTATTTCTATAAGAAAGGACTTTGGGATTTTCATTGGAATCGCATTGAATCTGCGTAGCGCTCTAGGTAGTATGGCCAATTTGACAATATTCATTCTGCCTATCCAAGTACATGGGAGATCTTTACTTCTTTTAAGATCTTCTTCAATTTCTTTCTTTAGTGTCCTGTAATTTTCATTGTAGAGGTCTTTCACCTCTTTTGTTAGATTGATTCCCAAATATTTTATTTTATTTTATTGAGGATACCATGGATCACAGTAATATTTATAACAAAATTTATCATTTTAAGCAGAACATTAAATGAGCTTAATTTTAGCCTACTTTGGGGCCATCCTAATATGGAGCAGGGCAAGAGGCAAAGCCTTTGTGGCTGTGGCTGGCCTTTTGAAATTTAAAGCTTATGTTTGCCCCCCCTCCCTTAAAAGACTCTACTTAGGAATATAAGAAAACATAGTGCACATTTACTATTTCCTGAGTCTGTCTTAATATTAGTTAACACAATAGCACCATATCTGAAACATGAATCAAACAGAAAGCCTAACAGAGCTCTTAATTTCTTTCCCTGTAGAAAAAGCTGTAAAATGTTTCCAAGTTCCACAATGCCAACCTTTAAAACAAATCAGGTTCTCCTTATTAGCTTCCCAAAAATACATTTAAATTCCCACTCCAGAATAAAAAGCAATATAATTCTTCATATATAAATTATTGATAACAGGCTACTGTCATCCAGTTATAAAACATTAAGTAACACAAATAAATCCCCACCTAAATTTGTTATTTTTATATAAGCCTGAAAAAGGCTATCACTACTTACAAATTTTAGTTTGGAGGACACCAGCTTGATAAAGTACTCCCAGAAACTTTACATTTTAGAATGTTTGTACATTTGGAGAATATGAATATTTTAACATACAAAGAAGTCAGTGATAATTATTAGCATCACAGTTACACAGATGTCCTTAGATTAACATAGTTCCAACTTCGCAAGTAAATTTCAGAATCCATGGTTCCATAGGATAACTATAATGACAGATTTACAGAGTTAACAGCAATGATGAAAATCAAAAGATAGGTTTAGACCTCTTATAAGTATTACTGTATGTACAAGTACATCTCATGTATATAATAACAAATGTTTAATCAAGGCAAATAGATATAAGTCAAATCTAGGTGGTGGGAAATGCCCAAAGTTTCATTGACCATTTTATATATTAAAGGTCTGGATACACACATACCTTGTGTAGAAGAGAGCATTCCTTGATTTCCTTGCCCATATTAAACCTACAGAGATTTAATTTTACAAACTTTTACACAACATTTAGACTAGACTCAGATAAACATATTTAGCCCACAGTGGTACACATATCTCTGGTCACATATATTTAGTGTGTCAAATATACAACAATAACCTAAAAAGAACAATTTTTATTTAACCACATGTACGAAGCCATCATTTAAAAGACTTTCAGACAGGTACTTCAATCAAAATCTTTGAAGACTTGGTTTCCTAAGTAATAGTCACCTAATAGACGCAAGAGATTACCTTGATTAAACACAAAATTTTTAGTTTTTAAAGTCAGTTCTTTGTAAACATTGTAAGAGCGGATGAATTTTTAAGAAAACGTTATGGTTTTAAATATAGAGAAACAGATTCTGGTTTTGTATCAGTACATTAATTTTTGACCTTAGAAAAATCCTTAGCTAACCTTAACTGTGTTAATTATAGCCAACATGATCACATGTATAAATTTCCTAAGATTTATCTTCCACAATCTTTCTTAGACACTCAACAACCTGTTTTCATTCTAGTTTTGTTCTGTCTCTCCTTTTTCCATCTTGAACTTTAGGACAAGTATCCTTTCTTTATTTCAAAAACTTTAACTTTCCTTATCAAAATATATCCCCATACCTATAACTTTTCATAGCTCTTTTTCCTAGTTGCTGTTTTTCCCCTTAAGCTTTCGAAACAATCTTTACAAAATTCCTTTTCTCCCCAATATGATGAAATGCATCATTCTATCTACATTTTTAATTAAAATTCCATTAAATGTTTTTTATTTTTGCATATAGAATTGTATCTGTTAATTAAAATTTTAACTCTTAGTAACCTTGCTTTTTAGTGAGGACCCAAAAAAAATCAATCTTAACTTGTTTTTTCCATATGCCAACAATTTGTAAAATACTTAAAAGACCACAATCTATATTTTTTCTTATAGAATTTAAAAGGCCAGGAGTACTGGTATTTATATTTAGCAAGTGATTTCTCAGTATTTTAACTTAAAAATGATACAGATGTTTTCTTCTAACACATTTGTAAATATTTATTCCATTTATATCAAACCTAATTTACCCTTTTTTAACAACTACTTTTAGATTACCCACTAATACCAAGATATCAGACAAGCATAGTTAATATTTTAAGACATTTTTTCTGGTCCCCCCCCCAAAAAAAAATCCTAAAAGCAATGAACATTTTACTCTAAACATCTTAACAGAGACAAATTCAATCCCAATTATCTAGTAACCTAGGCCCCCAAAAAATGTTAATTATTTTAAAGGTATCTTTACTTTTGTCTTACCAACAAATTTAAATTAGCTCATTTATCAAAGATTTATTTAAGTCACATGAACTAAGATATGTATTTATGTACTTTAAATATTTGAGTGTTCATTTATTTATTAGTTAATTTGATACCATGTGGACAGAACACGCACACATATATACAAACATACGTAGAATAGACAGAAAACAAAGATTTTATCAACATAGACTAACAACCAGACTAACAGACAAAAGAACACATGAAACAATCACATTAAATCAGACTGTACTTTCATGTACAAAGGACATTATATAATAAATTATCTTTTTATTATCATCTATTTATAGTTAGCAATAGACCAGACACACAAAATGCTCCCTATGGGACACAAACACAGAATTAATGCTTTCCATTTTTATGTCAATCACAACAGAGACCTCCCCAAACTAACCAGGTTTCTCTGTGTACCTTCCAATAGGCATTATAAAGTTACAAATTCCAAACTTCCCTGTTAGACAAAAGGCAGAAGCCCAAAATGGTTCAAAACAACCCAAATTTTCTCAAAAGAGCCCCTTCTTCCCAAATTGCTCAAAATATCCCCAAAGGACAAGGAAAAAGAAGGGTAAGACCCAATGTACACTGTCAGGGAGAACTTACCAGACTTCAGGGCCCATAGAGTTCAAAAGTTCATTTCTCTACTTCACCAAATAATGGAAAAAAGTATCTGTCCTAAAGCGGAAAGAAATGGAGAGACACCCTCCCATACACCACCACCAATAAATGTAATTTCCGCAGCTGCATGGATTCCCTCCTTTTCCGTTCTCTTCATTCCAGGGCTGGTAGCTGCAAGTACCTAATGAACAAACCATGCTTTCTCCTGGCTGGACTCACCAAAGCTGACACCACAGTCCTAGGCCAGGTGCCTGACTCTTGGGATCCAGTGAATCAGTCTGACCACTCATCCCAAAAACCAACAGAAAAGGTAATGGTAAAGAGTACAAAAGAAACTTTAATCAGTAACTACTCAGGGAAGGCAATGGGACCCAAAGGACTGATGACTGAAGGGTGCAGCTTCATGGTAAAGTTTCCTTTGTGTTTTTCAACATTACCTCTTCTGTTTAGTTTTTAGGGTGAGTGGCTGAACCTGATTTACTGGATCCCCAAAGTCAGGTTTCTGGCTTATGACTCTGGTGGCAAGAAAAGCTGGGGGAAGAAAGTGAAAAGAAACCAACCTTGCTTCTCGGTAGTTAAGTAAAGCTTTAATCACCTGAGTCTGGGTTTTGAGAATAGGTAGCACTGGACTTTCTAATTACATGAGAATGATGGAAAAGCTCTAAGGCCTAACTAAACTCAAATGGGGCAGCTCACTCACTGAATAGTTATACATCTCAAAAACTGTAAATCATTAACTATAAATCATTAATTACTTCATGAAATTTCATAGTTCTTTTTCAATTTTCAATCAAGTAGCTGAATAAATTAAATACTCAAACATTTCTAAAATCAACTTAGAAAAGAATGGAAAGTTAGGTTTTACTCTGATAGTTTCAAAGTTAGGGATAACTATCAGAAGACATGGAATGACATATATGCAAATTAAGGAAGATAATAGAAGAAGTAAAAATAGTTTTATTTCCCTCAATTTTCCCAGATGAATCCTGAGCTCCCCAGCTCTCTTTCTAACGTCCACCATCTCCTGAATTTCCCATGCTCATTTCCCCCAGCAAGCCTTTGGTCTTTGAGATTTCTTTGAGATTTCTTATCTGGTTGGCCACATTTTTCTTATTTATTTATTTATTTATTTATTATTTCTTTATTTCTTATCCAATTACTACTGGGCTTTGAGGTTTGGAGTAAGTTCCACTAATTCTATGAGGTTTTTCTTGTCAACTCCTCCCACTATTCTTTTCCACCATTAATTATACACCATAATACTCAGCAATACTTTGGTCTTTCTCTGACTCCTCAGAAACAGTCACCAGTTTGATGTACCTTCCACTCCTGAACTTCCAGCCAGACTTAAAAGGGAGCTGATGTTCCATCGTTTCTGCTCCTCTGCTGCCTCTTAGTACTGTCTCTCATATTTCTTGGAATCCAGTTTTCTCTGCATTTACCCCTTGCCCGAACCCTCAAGGACCCCTATTGCTGCCCTCTCTAAAAAGATTCCATGTTTCAATGCTACAGAAATCTGTTTCAACCCATCCCACATTCAACCTACCTTTATAATGAAATGAATGCTAAGGTGAGACACACTACGAGCCTTTTCTTAAGGCTCTGCCCTGAGGGTTCATAACAGAAATTCCTAAAAGTTAAGACCAATGTGGGAGGCATATTTTATCACTACATCTTTTTGATAAGGGCCAGTCATTAAAATGGGAAGGGGAGAGTGTGGAGCCACGTTCTCTTTGCCTTTGAGAGAAGAGCTTCCTCCTGCTTTGCTTCCTTCCCATCTTCACCTATCTCCCTCCATTGCCTCTGGGAGCTTGGATTCCAGTCTCTGAACTCCATAAAGGGGAGGAAAGCTAAAATAGACCGGAGAATCTTGTCCCTGGATAATGAATTTAAGTCTTCAGGAGGACTTCAGGACAGTCTCATGCTCCATCAACTTCCTAATTTGTCCATTACATTCTTGTTCAATACCTATTACTAACTGAACATTGTGGGGGGCAGGGGATGAATGATCCCTGAGATTAAGGAGCTTATGGTGGGGGGGTTGGGTAGTAGATAGTTAAAATGGAAGTCTAAATGAAGGGTGACAAGATGCTATTGGAATACACAGAGAGGACACCTAATTCCGTCTTGAGGATATTAAATTAAGTACTTAGGGAAAGTGATGGCACGATGAACCAAAAGTCAATGAGGAATTAGCTAAGGGAAATAGTTGTAAAAAGCATATGTGTAAATGCACCCTGAAGAAAGAAAATGGCTTATCTTGGAAGATGCAAATGTAGTTTAATCTAAAGGGAACCCAGGATCTCATGTGAAAATAAGCTGGAGAAGTGAAACTCAATGTAAATGGGCTTAAAGTACTATGTCCTTCTAAAAATGGTTTGATTAAACTAAAAATAGGAACTGGAATCACATATGGAACTGCTTGCTATTTAACTTAGTAAACTGAAGCACAGTAACTATTATGGGTATCAGTAAATATCTGCAATGATAGACAGTAGGTCTTAATATATAAAATGGTTTTCTTAGAGTTTAAAGAATTAAAAGGGCATCAGTTTTACAGTTAGCCATTTAAGAAATAGTACCTTAATAATACAATGTAACTTCTATGGGACTATTATAAAAGACTACAAAGGTAACCGAAAAATAGTAGTGAATAAAATAAATACTGTATGGTAAACGTAGTTTAAAATAACAGCCATTTCTCAAAACAAATGAAGACTACAAAAATGGTGTTAATGGTAAAATTAAGATATTATTACTTTCAATATTCACAATTCTACTATTTATTGGAAACTTGAAAGAAATGTTCATTTTTGGACAAGATGACAAGCAACATTATACATTACTGGAATTTTTCACTGAGCTTAAAACTGCAACTGGAAATGCTAACTTCTTAGAGAACAATTCAATAGTATTACATTGCCTTGTCATGAAGAATGTGCTTCCACAACAAATCTTCGGTTGTTAGGTGATGGGTGGCACCTAAGCGGTTTCCTCAAAAGCTTCAGTTTCTTCATCTGCAAAATGTGAGCTGTAGGCTAGCATGTGGATCCACGCAGACTCCTTCTATCACCAAGAGTTTAAAATGAGAGCTTTTATCAGTTCTTGCAGAAGAGAATGATGAGAACTTCAGAGCAATTTATCTTTTGGCGACAGAAACTCATCTTCTTTTTTAAATCTTCTCTTTATCGAACCTTTACGGAAAAACTACATTCAGGAGTAGTAAAAGTAACGTAAAGTTCTGGAAACTTTGTTAACAGCTCTCTGCTTCTACAGCGCGACCCGCTGCAAAAAAAAGCGCAAAGATTAAGTATGAGCTCCTAGGCACCCGTAGATCAGAGTCTCCGGATCAGGGGCCGGAAGTGAGTGCGGACGGCGGCTTCCTCTCCGGTAACGCGAATTCCTAAAGCTCCCTCATCACAGTTGGGAAACCTCGAAGAGTCCGAGGACATGGAGGCAGCGCGCCCTCCTCTGAGGCCTTGGAAGTTCGTGGTGGTGGGCGGCGGCATCGCAGGCGTCACTTGTGCGGAGCAGGTGCGGCGGGTGTGCTGGCGGCTCCGCCTCTTCCTCGACCCCCTTTCTTGCGACCCTTCTCTAGTCGTTCTTCGGACTTTCGCCACACCGTTTATCCCCGCGGTGTCCTGGGTTCCCAGATGTTAAGATACTGCATGGTGGCTTCCACAGAAAATCTTCAGTACCTCGCAAGCGTGGTCTCAAGGGCAGGGATGAGTGTGAAGCAAATTATTAGCAGAGAAACCAAACCTGGCTGAACCAGGGTCTGGTCCTCAATGCCGGGATAAGACGGCTTTGTATCAGGACAGAAAATTTCAGCCCCTTTTAAGTTGTCTTAACTAGGTGCATTTAATTGCCAGATAGTTGCCAACTCCTTAGTATACTGTAACTAATGGATAAGGAAACCCTTATATAAATATCCTGTACTTTGAATTCCTAAAATAGAAGAGATTTCATCTTTCATGTTTTGTAAAACAACCAGCAGGGATTAAATACAACTGGGGAATTCTTTTGTGATTAAAATGAATAACTGGACCATATATATTTATATACCTGTGTGTATTTCAAAAGGGATTATTTTGATGATACAAAATAATCACTAAAATAAAATCACTTCATTGTGTTAACTTAAATCTTAGGAGTGCTTCTGGAATTGATAGGGAGTGGATTAAAGAAGAGGTATGTTTTTTCAAAGATACTTTTTTAGCTTAGTATCAAAGAATGAAAGTCACCAGGCAGATGATATTCCAAAGGGAGGCGACAGTATAATCTGCTGTGGAAAAGCATGATGCCATTTGGAAGCAGCAAAGTTTAATGCACATGATGCTTTGGGATGTTGGGCAGAAATTGAAGCATGGAAGCTTGGCAAAAAATAGTTCATAAAGGGTCTTATAAATCATACTAAGAATTTAGAGAGAATTTATGAGTAATCAGGTGATGTTGAGCGGTGGAGTAAAGTGATCAAAGGAAAAATCTTGAAAGATGATTTAGTTCTAATGTATTTGGGGCAGTGGCAACTGATTACTACCGGTTTTTTCAGTAGTATAAAGAAGCTGTGAGTACCCGATGTAGCAATGGAAAGAGAGAAGATAAATTACAGAATATACACATGAAAGAAAGATGGAGAGAGTCTTAATATTGTCAAATACTATGGAAAGTTCAAATGAGAGATTAAAGATCTCATAGGTTTTGAAAGTGTAAGGGTATATAGGTGATTTGAACATGCTCAGTTTTAATGATACATTGAGAATAGAAGCCAGATCGTATAGGTTGGTGGAGTTGAGGAAATAGACTTTGAGATAATAAATGCTTTAAAGTTCAAAGTGAGGAAGAGCGCTTACAGCTAAAGGAAAATAATTAAACAATAGCAAGTCTAAATTTTGTTAAGGCTAATATTAAAATGACTGTGTCTTCTCAAAAAATAAACGGTCAAAAGGGAGAAATAGAAATTCTAAAGCACTTGGGGAAGGTGCTAATACTGACAGTTTAATTTTTTCCCATTAAGGATGAATGAAAATATTTTAAAATAAATGGGAGTTAATTTAACTGTTAATTGGGTTTCCTGTCATCTGTGTAGCTTTAAACTGGTATACGAAGTAGTTTAAAGGATACTTCTTTATATTTTCTTGCTCAGGAGGTCTTTGTTAGTGTTTAATGTAAGTGTTACTCATTTTATCAATATAAGAGTTTAATATTCCTTACTCACTGCCTTATAAATATGAACAGGACCCAGAACAAAAACCTTTAGATGAGGAATAATTGAGTTTTTAATTTCACTGGTTAATAACAGTATTAAAACTGTATTATTCCACTCCCCCACACACATATTTTTATAGCAAAACCTAAAGTTATTTATCTCATTTTTCTCTTTTTCTAAAAATAAGTTGGCAATTAACTTTCCATCAGAAGACATTCTCCTGGTAACAGCTTCTCCTGTTATTAAAGCAGTTACAAATTTCAAGCAGGTAAGAAATTTATATAACTCTTTTAGTATTACTTTGAAAAAATTGCAGTAATATGTGTAGCAGTTAGAATTGTTTTTTAAATGATGAGTAATAATTGTACATATTTATAGCGTACACCATGATGTTTTGATATATGTATATATGTGTAGGATGACTAAATTGAACTATTTAACTATCATTTTTTATGGTGATAACAGTTA
The DNA here is from genome assembly GCA_004024805.1 of Geosciurus inauris. NCBI lineage: Eukaryota > Metazoa > Chordata > Mammalia > Rodentia > Sciuridae > Geosciurus > Geosciurus inauris. The sequence continues at coordinate 22,961 of PVHX01001278.1, read as the reverse complement.
AAATCTATCTTTAGCAAATTCTGAATGTGCAATGTTATTATTAATGTTACTCATCAGGATGTGCAATAGATGTCTTGAAATTATTCTTTCTAATTGAAGTTTTATTTCCTTGATCAAGATCACCATAATGCCTCTACTCCCCAGTCTTTAGTAAATACAATTTTACTTTCCACATATAAGTGAGATCATATAGTATGGCTTTCTATGCCTGACTTATTTCACTAGCATAATGTCCTCCAGGTTTATCCATGTTGTCATATGATAGTATTTGTTCCTTTTTAAAAACTGAATAGTATTTCATGTGCACATCTCACATTGCCTGTATCTACTTATCCATTGATGAACACTTAGGTTGCTTCTAAACTTTGCTGTGAATAATGCTGCAATGAACATAGAAGGACAGATAATCACTATGAGGTGCTGATTTCATTTCTTTTGTAGATCTACTTTGTAGTGGATTGGTATATCGTATGTCACTTCTATTTTTTAATTTTTTGAAGAACCTTATTATTTTCCATAAAGCTATACTAATTTACACTCCTACCAGCATTGTACCAGGGTTTCCTTTTCTCCATATCCTCACCAACACTTGTTATTTTTTGGATAGCAGCCATCCTAACAGGTGTGAGGTGAGAATCTGATTTGAGTTTTGATTTTCATTTCCTTAGATTAGGGATTTTGAGCACCTTTTTATATGTGTTAGTTATTTTTATGTCTTCTTTGAAGAAATATCTGTTCGTGTCCTTTGATGATTTTTTAATCAGGTTATTAGTTTTCTTACTATGAGTTATTTGGGTTTCCTGATATATTTTGTTTATTAGTAACTTATCACATATATAGTTTCCAAATATTTTTTACCACTCTATAGATTATCTCTTCCTTCTGTTGTTTCCTTTTCTGTGCAAAAACTTTTTAGTTTGATATAATTCCATTTGTGTATTTGTATTTTTGTTGCCTGTGCTTTGAGATCATATTCAAAAATTCCTTCCCCAGACTATATCATGGAGATTTCCCCCTATGATTTCTTCTCTTAGTTTTATAGTTTCGAGTTTTACCTTAAAGACTTTGATCTATTTTGTGTTGTTTTTTGTGCATGGTGTGAAATGAGGGTATAATTTCATTTTCTGCATGGGGATGTCCAGTTTGCCTAATAGTGTTTATTGAAAAAATATTGTCCTTTCCCCATTTTTTTTTTAATGGTACTGAGGATTGAACTCAGAGGTACTCAATCACTGAGCCACATCCCCAGCCCTATTTTGTGTTTTATGTAGAGACAGGGTTTCACTGAGTTGCTTAGCGCCTCGCCGTTGCTGAGGCTGGCTTTGAACTGGCGATCCTCCTGTCTCACCCTCCCAAACTGCTGGGATTACTGGCGTGCACCACCACACCTGGCTGTCCTTTCTCCATTTTGTGGCCTAGCACATTTGTTGAAAATCAGTTAGCCATAAATGTGTGGATTTATTTCTGGGCTCTTGTGTTCCATTGATCTATCTGTTCTTATACCAATATGAATGATAGTATTTTGATTACTGTACTTTTATAATATACCTTCCAACAGATAGTTTGATGACTTCAGATTTGTTCTTTCTTGCTCAAGATTCCTCTAGCTATTTTGGGTCTTTTCTTGTCCTATATGAATTTTAGGATTGTGTTTCTATTTCTGTGAAAATGTCAATCAAATTTTGGTAGGATTGTTGAATTTGTAGATAGCTTTGGGTAGTATGGACATTTTAACAACACTAATTCTGCCATTCCATGAGCATGAAATATTTTTTGTTTATGTAAGTTTTTTTCAGTTTCTTTCATCAATTTTATGGTTTTTAGTGTATATATTGATTTTGTTAAGTTTATTACTAAGGCTTTTAATTTTGAAGTTATTGTAAATGGATTCATTTTCTTGATTCTTTTTCAGATAGTTTATTGTTAGTGTATAGAAACAGTACTATTTCTATATGGTGATTTTCATGTATTGCAACTTTAATGAATAATCTTATAACGTTACAGTTTTTTTGTGGATTCTTTAAGGTGTTCTGTGGGTAAGAGCATTTCATCTGCAAACAGCAATTTAGCATCTTCTTTACAAATTTAGATGCTTTTATTTCTCTTGCCTAATATTTGTGGCTAAGACTAATAGTACCATGTTGAATTGAAACAGTGAAAGTGGGTATTTTATGTTGTTTTTTATCTTTTACCATTGAGTATGACATCATTTGTGGGCTTCACACATATGGTGTGTATCATGTAGAAGTAAATTCTTTCTGTACCTAATTTGTTGATGTTTTCATCATCAAAGGATGTTGAATTTTGTCAAATGCTTTTTAGTATCTATTGATATAATCACATGGATTTTGTCCTTCATTCTGTTAATGTGTTGTGTCACGTTTATTGATTAATGTATGTTGAAACATTCTTAAATCCCAAGAATAAATTTCATTTGATCATAGCAAAGAATACTTTCAATGTACTGTTGAGTTTTATTTGCTAGGATTTTCTTGAGGATTGTTCTATGGATGTGTATCAGGAATATTGGCCTGTAGTTTTCTGTTCTTGTAACTGTCCTTGTCTGGCTTTCATATTGGATAATGATGATCTTGCAAAATGACTTTGGAAGTTTTCTGTCCAAGTTTTTGGAAGAGTTGGAGACGGATTGGTTTTTAGTTCTTGAAATGTTGGTAGAATTCAGCAAAGAAGCCATCAGGTTCCCTGCACTTTACTTTGACAGGAGATTTTCATTACTGATTCAATCTCCTTACTTATTATTGATCTTTTCTGATTTTCTATTTATGGTGTTTTTCTTGGTAGGTTGTATGTGTCTAAAAATATTTATCTATTTGTAGGTTGTCCAGTTTGTTGGTGGGTCAGTTATTCATAATAGTGTCTTTTCATCCTCAGTATTTCTGTGGTATCAGTTATTTTTATTTTATATTTTTATTTGAGCCTTCTGTATCTTTTTAGTCTACCTAAAGGTTTGTCAATCTGCATAAGTTCTAAAATTAAAATTCTTAGTTTTATTAATCTTTTTTTAATATTTATTTTTTAGTTGTAGATGGACAGAATATCTTTATTTTATGTGGTGCTGAGGATCAAACCCAATGCCATAAAGCATGCTAGGTGAGCACTCTACCACTGAGCCATAACCCCAGCCCTAGTTTTGTTAATCTTTTCCATTATTCTCCTAGTCTTTTTTTTTTCTGCTCTGATTCTTATTTCCTTCCATCTCCCAATTTCAAGCTTAGTTTGTTCTTGTTTATCTCTTTTTCCTTTTTTTATTTATTTTTAATTTTTAATTTGTTCTAATTAGCTATACATGACAACAGAATGCATTTTAATTCATTGTATACAAATAGAGCACAACTTTTTATTTCTCTGGTTGTACAGGATGTAGAGTCATACGATTCATGCAATCATACATGTACCTAGAGTAATGATGTCTATCTCATTCCACCATCTTTCCCACCCCCATGCCTCCTCCCCTTTCTTCACTCCCCTCTGCATAATACAAAGTTCCTCCATTCTTCCCATGCCCCCTCCTCCATTTTGGATCAGCACCCACTTATCAGAGAAACATTTGGCTTTTGGTTTTTTGGGATTGGCTTACTTCACTTAGCATGATATTCTCCAGTTCCATCCATTTATGGCAAATTCCATTATTTCATTCTTCTTTGAGGCTGAGTAATATTCCATATATACCACAGTTTCTTTACCCATTCATCTATTGAAGGGCATCTAGGTTGGTTCCACAGTTTAGCTTTAGCTATTGTGCATTGGGCTGCTATAAACATTGATGTGGCTGCGTCACTGTAGTATGCTGATTTCAAGTCCTTTGGGTGTAATTTTCAGCATATAAAAAGAACTCAAAAAACTTAACCCCCCCAAAACAAATAATCCATTCAATAAATGGGCTAAGAAACTGAACAGACACTTTTCAGAAGAAGATATACAATCAATCAACAAATATCTGAAAAAATGTTGTATATCTCTAGTAATGAGAGAAACGCAAATCAAAACTAAGATTTCATCTTACTATAGTCAGAAAGGCAATTATCAAGAATACAAACAACAATAAGTGTTGGCGAGGACGTGGGGGAAAAGGTACACTCATACGTTGCTGGTGGGACTGCAAATTGGTGTAACCACTCTGGAAAGCAGTGTAGAGATTCCTTAGAAAACTTGGAGTGGAACCATCATTTGACCCAGCTATCCCACTCCTCAGTCTATACCCAAAGGACCTTCTCTTTCCTAGGGCATTATATTAAGTGATTTATTGAGGAATTTTCTTTTTAGATATAGATATTTATTGCTGTTAACTTGCTCCTAGCAATGCTTTTGCTGTATCCCATAAAGTTTGATAAGTTGTGTTTCCATTTTCATTTCATAAGTTGTGTTTCCATATCAATTTTCCTTTGAATTTCTTCTCTGACCTTTTGTTTCTTTAAGAGTATGCTGTCTAATTTTTCAAAATTCCTCTGTTACTGATTTTTAGTTTTATACTGTTGTAGTTGGAAAAGATGCTTGATACAATTGTAGTCTTCCTATTTTGTGGCTTGTCTCTTGATCTATCCTATAGAATGCTCTGCAAGCATTTGAGAATGTGTATTCATTGCCGTTGGGTAAAATGTTCAGTATATGTCAATTAGGTCCATTTGATGTAGTTCAATTTTCTTACTGACTTTCTACCTAAGTGATCTGTATGCCTGCTGTGAAAGGCGGATATTGAAGACACCTACTATTTTTGTATTCCAGTCTCTCTTCAGGCCTATTAATACCTTCAGCCCTCAGTATCTACATTGGAATGGTGCCAGGATCTTCCATGGGTTCTGAAGTCCCTTATATAATAAAATAGTATAATAGTTTCATATAACCTATGTATACCATCTTATGTACTTTATATCATCTCTAGATTATTTTAAATACCTAATAACAATGTAAATGGTTGTTATGGTGTATTTCTTCAGGAATGATGATAAGAAAAAAGTTTGTATATGTACATTACAGACTTTTTAAAAAAATATTTTCTGTCTGCAATCAGTTGAACCCACATATGTGGAACCTGTAGGTACAGAGGGCCAGTGGTATTTGCTTTTTATATTTAGGTGCTCCAATTAGGGATACACACACACATATATTTGCAATATTGTTATAGCCTGATGAATTGATCCTTTTATCATTAAATAATTACTTTTGTCTTGTTTTATGGTTTTTGACTTAAAGTTTATTTGATCTAAGTGTAGCTACCCCTATCTCCTGCTTGCCATTTGCAAGAAATGTCTTTTTTTATCCTTCCACTTTAAATCTGTGTGTCCTAAAAGGTGCAGTGAGTCTCTTGTAGACAGCATATATGTGGGTCTTTGTTTAAACTAAAGCCACTCAATTTTTTTTTTTTTTGGAGAGTTTAACCTATTATATTTTCAGGGTAAATATCGATAGGTAAGGACTTACTGCTCCATTTTGTTAATTGTTTTCTTGTTGCTTTATACATCTTCTTCCTTTCTTTCTGTCATCCTTTGTGATTAGATGATTTTTCTAAGGACGTGATATAATTGAACTAGTATTCAAATTACCAGTGCATGATGGTACAAGATCCATTCAAAATGCAGTCTAGGCCAGTGGATTTCAGAATAAGAGAGTGTGAAAAATAACATGGTATGGTTTCAAATTCTACATTGCAGCTCATCATTAAAAAACCACCACTTGCTATTTTTGTGTAACATCATGAAATAATATATTATATAAAATGCAGCATATCTGTACACAGCCTAATTTTCTTCATTTATGTCAACTCTGGTTTGAACTTTGGCAACTTATTACAATAGTCTGAGTTAGAGGAAGAATGTAGACAGCAGTTTGAATGCAGAAGCAGAAGAGAAGCTATCTTCTATTAAGCTAGACATTGAAGAGATTTGCAAAAATGTAAAACTAATCTTGTCAATTTGTTTTGTTTTGGAAAATATGGTCATTTTTCATTTAAAAATATATCAGTTTAACATGTATTAGATTTATTATGCTTACTTTTGCATGAATTAAATAGAAATTTTCTCAGATTTAATTTCTAATGTGGCAAATATTGATATGTGTAATTCATATAAACAAAAATTCTTTGAGGTCCTTAATAATTCATAATAATATATAAAAGGGTCTTGAGACCAAAAAGTGTAGGATTTCCAGGCATTGTTTAAAGAACAGCTTAGGTCAAATTCCAATCTGCAAGGTTGTATTGTCCTTGCACAGCAAACTGGGTAAGAACTAGAAAAACTAGGTAGTTTAATTTGTGGTGGGTTTTCAGGGTAATTAATGGTTAAGGATAAAATAGCAAAGAAGTAAAGGATTGAGACAAAGGCAAAATGATCCACTTTGGAATCTTAGGTGGATAGGAAACATATTGAGTTCAAGAGAATGTTGATGATCTTCAAGAACAGGAAAGAAGAATTCAAATAGGTCACAATAAGGTTAGCTGGTAAGTACAATAAAAAAGCTAGAAGAATAAAGTAACACATAAACTGCTGGCTTAAACTATGGAGAAGTAAATAGTGTTAGCTGTCTTTTTACCAAGAAACTAACGCTCAAAAGTGTCAGAACTGATACTGAGTTCAAGTCTTAAAATGCAGAGCCTAGTCCTCTTTTCACTGTTTATAATTCATGTATTAATCAGTTTTCCTTCACTATGACAAATACCTGAGATAATCAACTTAAAAGGAGAAAAGATTTATTCTGTTTCAGATGTCTCAGTCCATGGCCAGATGGCTTACATTGTTTCTAAACCTTTGGTAAACTACAACATCATGGTGGAAAGCATGTGCTGGAGCACAGCTAAATCCTTATGGAAGCTGGGAAGCAAAGAAAGAAGAGGTGCTAGAATCTCAATATCCCCTTCAAGGCATGCCCCTGATTATCTGACTTCCTTCCACTGGGTTCCACCTCCTAAAGTTTCCATCACCCCCCTGTAATGCCACAGGCTAGGACCAAACCTTTAACATGTGGGCCTTTGGGAGATACACAAGATCCCAACCATAACAATGCAGTTGGCCAGCTTTCTTGTTTTAAGAACATGAAGTAATCGTGCATTTTAAAAATGAAAATATTTTATTAATACTCTTGAAATAAAACATCCTTTTAAAATATATTTTTTTTTCTTTTTACCTTTCAATCTAATAAAGGTTTCTAAGATTTTGGAAGAATTTGATGTTGAAGAACAACCTAGTACCATGTTAGAAAATCGCTTTCCTAACATTAAAGTTTTAGAATCTGGAGTAAAGCAACTGAAGAGTGAAGAACATGTAAGATTCACTAAAAGTTATTTTTCTACTGTTAAATCTTGGTGAGGTTTTAACTTTCTTCTTTTTATCCCACTTGCATTGCACCACCATTTAAATCCCTAAAATGTAAAATTTAGAGACATTTATTTCCATTATTTAAAGATGTATACTTTCGGCCAGGTGTAGATTACACACACCTGTAATCCCAGTTACTCAGGAGGCTGAGGCAGGACAGTTGCAAGTTCAAAGCCAACCTGCACAACTTAGTGAGACCCTGCCTCAAAACAAAAAAGTAGAAAGAACTGGGAGTGTAGCTCAGTAGTAAAGCACCCAGGAGTTTGATCTCATGTACTACAAAAATTAAATTTAAAAAGAAAGAAAAGTAACACTTTAGAAGATTTTGTTGTAATTATATAACTAATTTGGTGTGTCATTTTAGTTTCCATATTTCAAATTCCATTACTGTTTATAAAATGTTTTTAAAGTATTGTATTAGATACTGGGATACAATAAGAATAATACAAGGTACCTGCTCCTCTAAGCTGTCAGTATCATAAGGAATACAGACATGCCTACTATGTAATGATGTGGAAGTGTGAAAAACACCAATCATAAAAATACTGTTGAAGCTTTGATATTGGGTATTTAGGAAAACTTCACAGAGTAATATATCTGAGCTGCATTTTGAAAGATGGGTGAGAGTTGTTCAGAAGAAAAAGGCATTCCAGGAAGAGTAAATTGCATGTTCAAAGAGCCAAAAGAAGGAAAAAGGGGATAAGTAATAGTGAAGATGTTAAAGGGCTTGACATGTGAGTAAATAAAGGAGACAGCAGTCAAGTCTGGAGAAGTTAGTAAATAAGATTGTGAAGAACTTTTTATGTCATGGCAAGAAGTTGAGTTTATTTTATATTCAGTCAAAATTGTAAAAGTAGAAAAATTTTAAATAATTTTTAGTAAGATATCTTCAATAATGTCTAAGATGAACTGAGATGGAGCAAGTACTGGTAGCCAACAACCATATTAATAGGCAGTTGCAGTCATCCAAAATGGTGTAAGTCCTGAGTTAAGACAGGGATAAGATGGTTAGAAAATATGTCCCAAATTTAAGAGATATTTCTGCTACATGCTCAGTAGGGCTCAGTAACCCCTTGCACAAGAGAATGAATAGGGTGGTCTCAAGGAAGGATGTTATCAGATGATTTAAAATATCCTCAGATGGACTTTAGGCAAATAGTAAATGGGGTTTATATCTATTTCTGTGAGGCAGCTCTAAATTATGAGTGAAATGCAAACAATTTCATATAAAGTACTGAATTTTATAAGAAAAAATTTAAAACCTGAATTCTTAAACTGAAGTAGGTTTCTGATACATTTAAAGATAGTACATATTCCAAATAACATCCATGTCAAGTTCTTTTGCAAACTGAATGGACTAAAAAATGAGAGTTTATGTATTACTGCTTCCCACTACTATTGGAAAAGTATGATACACATGTGATACATAGCTGCATTCTTATCCATCATCCTGTATATTCTTTAGTGAATTAAAAATGATGTTTTATTTTCATGTCTACTTCCAAAAATTTAGCAGTAGCTAATGAAAAAAGATTTTGTGTTTGTGCTGCTTGTTTTTATAGTAGCTAAATGTGAATTATTTTTCAAGTTTGGTCAGTGGCCATAATATATTATATTTTATTATATTTTTATTTTGAGACAGGGTCTCACTAAATTGCTAAGGGCCTTGCTAAGTTGCTGAGGCTAGACTTGAACTTGGAATCCTCCTTTCTCAGCCTCCCAGTATAACTTCTATTGCCCTGAATCCATATCGGATATTAAGGTGTGATATGATTAGAATCGCTAGATCTTACAGTAACTTCCTTTGAGATCAAGAATTTTCAACATGGCCTAGCCCAGGTATATGATCAAAATGCTCATTTTTAAAATTCTTTATCAAGTTTAGTTTTTTATCTGAGGTCATCCTACCTTTCCAAATATTATGAAATTCCTGAAATTTTATTGCAGAACTTTGTGTGAATGTACTTTTTTATTCCAGAGGCAAGAGAATGGTTTTTATCAGATCTTCAAAATGGTTTATGATCCTAAACTGATTAGAAATCACTTAATTAGAGAATATAGGCTCATGCTTAGTTTTGTAATTGCTGTAACCAAGTATTAAGTGCCACCAAAAGGCAACCATGTATTTTTTTGCTTTTGTCTTGTTAATATTTTAATTTAAAGTGAAATTGTAACCATGTATAAGTATGTTTTTCTTCTTCCTTTCATGGCTGTGTGTGTTTACAGTGCATATTTACAGAAGATGGCAGTCGTCATGTGTACAAGAAACTCTGTCTTTGTGCTGGAGCTAAACCAAAGTTGATATGTGAAGGAAATCCTTATGTATTAGGAATTCGTGATACAGACAGTGCTCAGGTAATACTATAATGTTAAATCTTAAACTTATCAGGATAGAAGGAAGATTTCTCATAAGCCAGAGTGATTATAATGTTTTATTATTGCCAATTTTATGTTGTTTTTTGTTGATAATTTATCTTATATTTTAGTTCAAGCCAATGTCCTATGTGTGTTTGGCTGTTACATAGCGTAGATATAGTGCTTGTGCTGAATATTATAGCTTACATTACATACATATCAATTACTCCAGTTTGGGAATATGTGATTTGCAATATAAACAATGTAACAATCTTTTTCCAAAAAGGTATTGCATACCTTATATTTGTGATCTTATTGCTTAGCACAGAGATTAATATTCATAAAATCTTCAATATGAAATTATGATGGAATCACTGAACTGAATAAGTTTTATGGCTTGGTTGGTTTATTGCTGTTCCCTAGAACAAGGATAAACCAACCATCCAAGAAAGTGAAATATTTATATGTGCAGTATTATACAGCTTCTTGTGGTAATTTATTTCTTGTTACCAAGAAGCTCTTCCTGGTTTCATTACAATACTTTGTTAATCAAAAGATTATTGCTCCTTCGATGATTTTGTGTTTGAGCTTGTAACTGTTTGAGGTAGGCCTTCAACATGCACGAACATATATATAGATGATACACATTGAACAAAACACATCAACAGACATTGAATTCTCATGATAATCTTGATACTCAGGGAAGGCCTGGCTACAAAGGCAGCTTGGGATGAAAGATAAAGGGAAACATTTGTAATATTAGGAGGGTACAACCTGGCAGAGTGGGAAAGTGAGATTTATTTTGTTTTTCTTTTCTAAATTCAGTAAAATACTTAACATTTTTTGCATAGTATTCCAGTTTATGAACATAACACTGAGATTGTTTCTTTAGAATAGGTGAAAATATAGTAGAACAAATACAGCACTAAGATTGTTACTTTAGGACAGGTAAAAGTAGAAAGTTTAACAGATGTACAGCTTAAACTCATGCCTTTCATCTCTATGTCTAATGCTCTTTGCAGATCTTTCTTAAATTGCAAAACTAAAATTAGTTTCAGTTTCTTTTTATGGTAGAATTTTTTAAAAGTCATTTTTAGTGAACACTAAATTTGGGGGCCAATTTAATAACAATGGTAAGTTAGATAATAGGAAAATAAATTCTTTTACTCAGATGTCATTCTGAAGCAATAATAGTCTGCACTTTTGAAAGTGCCAGAAGCATGGGCACTGACTTCTCCAAGCTGAGCATAGTTGGTTTTTTTGTTGTTGTTATTTGTTTGTTTGTTTTTGGAGGGGGGGTGGTGTCAAGTAGTTCTCTTATAATGGTAAATACATTTTTAAAATAATTGTTAGATAATTTTACATGTCTGCTACTCCTGACAGCTTTATCACATCATATAAACATAATCCTTCAGAAACATTAAGGGATATAGTCACTTATTTCCACTTAGAGTTGAGAAACCTAAGGCATAGTGGTTAAGTATCTTGCCCCAGATCATCCACTTAGGGACTGCTAAAGCCAGTGACTCTAGAACCTGTTCTCTTAAACCACTATGCTGCTGTGCTTCTCATTCCTGAAAGTTTTAATTGTTAAGAGACTCTAAAGAAATAGGTCCACTGAGAGACTAGGTGAAAAAGCATAAAAATTGATTTGGTCAAATAGTTAGGAATGTGGTAACCTAGACAATACCTCTTGCTGAAATTCTGAAATACTTCACATACAATGACATAAAAGGCAAGGAAACCAGGATAGGTCTTGCTCCAATGGCAGCTTGGAATGAAACAAAGGGGAACATTGTAATAATTGAGAAGGTATATTCAGGTATGGGAAAGTGAGCTTTATTTTATTGTTCCTTTATAAAACTGATAAAACACATTTTTAGAATATTGTCAGTGAAGCCTCTTGCTTTCAGGTATTGTCCACTATTTCAAAACACTGTCTCATTATTTTCTTTTTAATGTAGGTATTTCAGAAACAGCTTACTAAAGCTAAAAGAATAATGATCATAGGAAATGGTGGTATTGCACTTGAGTTAGTGTAAGTATATTTTTAAATATTATTTAAGAATTGCTCTGTGGTTCATGTGATTATGGGCAGAAAACATATCCTGAAAATCAAAGATAAATATATAATTGTTTTTCAGTGTTTTCAAGGGGAAAAATGAGTTCTTATGGAACCCATCACTGCAGAAATTTTCTCACAAAACAAAAGGTTTGGGAATGCTTTTGGTCTGAAGGGCTCATAAACTGATGGCTGGGAAGTTTTGACCCATGGATGTGCTTTATAACCATGCACTGTATATAAAAATAATTTACGTGTATATACCTATAGAACTTTCATAGCCTCTTTACTTTTTATTACTTATACCCATCCTGCTTCACTCATTTATGTTACCTGTCTGGCCAGTGAAACTCAATAGTAGTAGTGATTCCTATTTTAAGATGTGGTACTCCCAACTCTTGGTTTTTTGTATTTGGGAAATAAGAACACATTAATTAATATGCAATATTTTCATTTTAAGATGATATTTCAAGTTCAAAAAACATTGAGAAATAGCCTGTTGTGGCCTGCAGAACACTTGTTCACTTGTAATTTTGTCTTCCAGTAGGTGGCTAACATGCACAGTCTAGATCTTTTTTGGGCCAGAAAGTTGGGTCAAACCACAAAGAAAACAAACTTGAATAAAAATGAGGAATATGCCAAGCCCTGTCTTTGTTTACTCATCTACTCCAACTTTTAGACTAGTTTTTTGCTCTTGTCTTTTTAGGATAGTCAATCCCATTGGAAGCCTGTAAGAGTTCTGAAATTGCTTAAATACTAGTGGTAGCTGCCATTATGATGATTATGAAGTTTGTGTCATTGTATAGACAAATGCAGAGAAAATTTTAGAGTCATAACCAAAATTCAAGCCAGGGAAGAGGCACAGATGTGTTGTAGGAGGGCCTTCAAATTGTTTGTACATGTGAGAGATAATCTCCATCAGATGTCACTGAAAGTATCACATAATACAGTAGTTATTATAATTTACATTTAAAAGCTTCTTTATGTTCCAAAATGTTTATAGTCTCGAACATTTAATCTTTCCTCATTTTCTTGATATTGAAGATTGAAAACTGTAAACATGGAAGAAATTTATAATTTTGCACACACAGTAAGCTATTTGACAGCTTAAGAATGGTCACAGACATTGCTATTCTGTGTTTGGATCCACTGAATGATTATTAGTTCTTTGTCTCTCATGATGAAAAATGACATACGCAAACCCTTTCTACTCTTCAGTAGCTTCTGTGTTCACAGAGGCTAATAGTAAGTTTTTCATCAGTATCCCCTTATTATGTATCTCTTCTTTCCAAGTACAGATTCTTTCCTTTTCAAACAGTTTTTCATAATTTCACCAAACTGTGATACCATGCTATTGTCTGTTTTTGAGTGGTTTTAAAGAAAAGTATTTCACCTGTGTGTAATACCTTCAAGCTTTTGTATCTTGATGAGACCACACTTCAGGTTAGGGTAAGAAGATTAGAGGCTGAGAAAAAGCAAGTGCAGTAGTTACTTGTGGTGTTTACTTAAAATAACTGTGGCCTGCTAGTCAATCATAAGTGTATTAAAACTATAAATTTCTGATTTATAAAAAGGAAAGCATTTTATGATTATATGACTCTGTAAATTGAGCAAAATTATCAAATATGTATGTATTCTATTTTCTGCTGATGAGCAATGCTGTCTGACCTGAACAGCATAAAATAGAATGTTCTCCCAGTACTCTGAAATTTAGTGACTGAATGTTGGCATTGGAGAGCAGGAAAAATAAGGAATATTGGATGAGGCAAAAGGCTTCTTTCCAGTATGTCAAAAGCATGAATAGCATGTGATCTGGAGTATGATATACTAAATCTTATCTTTTCTGTTAGGTGTTTATTACTGGTCTCGAAAAGTCACATAACCTGTGTTACATTACATCAGTCTGTAAGATAAAGGTGGCAATTGTTTGTACCATTAAAAATGTTACCAAATAAGTCAACTATTCCCAATATTGTAGCTATTTTACCATCAATCCATTATTGATTGCGTTATAACCAGATGAACAAAGCTTTGTGTACATATGGAACCCTGGAGGACAGTCACATAATAACTTGAACACTCTGAAATGATATTCATTGTAATAAAATTTTTCTTGATGTTGAGTACATATATTTAGTATTCTTCTTGTTTTGTTTTGTTTTGGGGATTGAACCCAGGGGCATTTTACCACAGCGCTATATCTCCTGCTCTTTTTATTTTTATTTTGAGACAAGGTCTTGCTGAGTTTCTCAGAGCATTGCCAAATTGCTGAGGCTAGTCTTGAATTTGTAAATTCTTCTGCCTCAGCTTCCTGTCGCTGGGATTTCAGGAGCGTAGCACCATACCCAACTATTTATTCTATTTTTATTATTCTTAAAATATTTTATATTACTCTTTTTTTTAAATATTTTTTTAGCTGTTGATGGATCTTTATTTTATTCATTTATTATTTTTATGTGGTGCTGAGGATCGAACCCAGTGCCTCACGCATGCGAGGCAAGCGCTCTACCACTGAGCCACAATTCCAGCACCTATATTACTCTTTATAATCAGTTTTTCCAAATTTATCTAAAAATATGTTCTTTACTTTTGCTTTAAGAAATAATTGTTATTTGCAGAATCAGAGATTTCTCCTTGGACCTTTGAAATTATTCCAAGTAACCTTAATATTCGTTTCAGGTATGAAATTGAAGGCTGTGAAGTTATTTGGGCCATTAAAGATAAAGCTATTGGAAATACTTTCTTTGATGTAGGAGCAGCAGAATTTTTGACTTCCAAACTCATTTCTGAAAAACCAGAGACTAAAATTGCACATAAAAGAACTAGATATACAACTGAAGGTAAGTATATCATCTAGTTCATTAATTCTCATATGGAACTATATTTTTTTACTATACACAAAAGGGTATAAAATTGTAGCAAAGTATATTTGGTACATAAGAATATGGATATTTCTGTTTCTTTACATGAAGTTTTCAGATTTTCTAAAACATACACACACACAATTGAGAAATTTCAAATGAATTAAATAAATCAGCCCATTTGCATCTTTGCAAACAGATGCTATAGGGTAGTACCCAAGGTGATTTTCTAAAATAATACCATGAGTACAAACCTCACAATTTTTGTTGTCGTTGCTGTTGTTTAATAGCTTTTAAGAACATTTTTGACTTATAAAATTCAAGTACAATTTATAAGTTTTGGAGTCCTTAAAGTTGACAAAATTTGAAAATCTGATAACTAATTTTCTTATCCTTCAAATTATCCAGGTATGTAATATTCAAAAAATACACCAAGTGTATTTATATACAATGCTTAGTTGAAGGATTATCCATTGCATAGGTATAAACCACAAAATATGAAAAAGAATAAAATGATTAATGCTTAGTCATAATATGTGTGTGTGTGTGTGTGTGTGTGTGAGTGTGTGAATATGAGTATGAGTATGAGAATCATTCATTGCCTGAAAGTTTCAGAACACAGGCATAATTTTCTGCCTGGTAATTTGTATATCATCTGAGTTCATTTTTTCAGAAACACAAAAAGAAGCAAGAACCAAAGATAAAGCCAATAATGTAGGCAGTGCCTTGGGACCAGATTGGCATGAAGGCTTGAGTCTTAAAGGAACAAAAGAGGTATGTGTCCTAGACTGGTTAAACATATCTAAATGCAATGTTAGATTCTTGACATATGTTAAAGATAGCCAAAGAATTGGTGGGTCACTTTACTTCAAAATCCGTAGTGCTAGGAAAGGACTTCAAAGCCACTTGGCCTAGATGTCCACCAAAGATAGGTGAATATGAAATTTATCTAAAACTGTCTCAGTCTTCTTAACTCTGCAAGGAGATTTCCACACCCAGATTACACTGAATACACACATTATACTGAATACACTTAAGATACTTCTAGTATATTTATAGTTTGTTAGATGGGTTCAAAACACATACACTTAATATCCTAATTGGATAAGATTACTTGCTTTTATTCATTAGCTATTTTAAATGTTTAAGAGTTGTTAAAAAGCTGTCATTTTAAAAGCAGCATGCATACAGCTTTGGATAAGTAGGAGGGTCTGGCTACATGGTGTATTTAATTTGGAGGATGAAGATTACACAAAATCATTTCTTTCTGCACTCTCAGATCCTACGATTGTTTTTTAACCCAAAAATACAGTTCAAAAACTTCCTGAATATCTATTATTTACCTAGGACTAGTGAAGTGCTAGGTTCTGGAATATTTCTAAAGAAGTTTTTTTATAGTCTGTTAACTATTGTAATTTCTAAAATATACATGTGTAATTATCAGTAAGGCTAAGAGTGAAAAGCGTCCCCTCCATCCTATTTGCCAGTGCAAATGCTAGATCTCTTTAAAGTACTGAATGCATTTCTGCTCATTCTCTTATGCATAGAAACTGAGAGGTTTTTTTGCAGGGGGCGCATCCAGTGTAATTCATATCTAAGAATTGTTTTCTCCCCCTATGTTTCTGCAAATATGTTATAGTTTTCTTCATCTTCAGTAACAATTTATTTTCTTAAAGTATTATGGTGACTGGTATTTTTATTTTTTTACTTCCAGTTTTCTCATAAAATTCACATTGAAACTATGTGTGAAGTAAAGAAAATCTACCTTCAGGAAGAATTTAGAATTCTGAAGAAAAAGTCCTGGACTTTTCCAAGAGACCATCATAATGAATCAGTTAAAACTGATAAAGGTAAAATATATAACCACTTATTTTAAAGGAATATAGTCTTGCTGTATTATATTTTAAAACTTCAGATTTCCATATAAAATTGAAGTAAAAATAAAGCCATAATTGAATATCATTAAGTCATTTTATTTCACTACTTATTCTTTAAAATTTCCAATAAATTATATAAGGCTTTAAATTTTACATAGTGCTCCGTGTTTGGACTGTCACAGCTCAGTAAGTTAATCAGTATGTGGCAGACCAAAATAAAACACAATACAAACAAAACAAAACCCTAAAGTTCTTAGAAGTAAAGTGATTTCCCCTAGTCATTGAAAATTTATGTATTTAGGAATAGGATGTAGATTTTCTATGTCCTATTCCACACTCCCATGAAAACTACTATTCTACACTCATATGAATCATTTGAAGAAATATAGCCAATGATTATATGAGGTAATTCTCCTGCTCTAAATTTCTTTGAATTTTTTCCATAGGAAAAGGGTGTTAAGAATTGGACTATGTAATGTGAAGAAAAACACTGACGTGTAAGGTAGTTGGATTAAACACTGAGTATAAAATATTCATGCAGATTTTTAAGGAAATAATTTAGAAAGGAATTATCAGTTTAAATTTACTTTATTAAAGTTTATATGTCCAAGTCTGAAGGAAAACATAGAATGCCATGTTTTTATAACTATACTCCAAAAAGATGATGTTGATTGTGCTAGCAAAAGTACCTTATAAAAATTATTCAAGGGTGTTGTTCTAAACTCATTTCCCTCCTTCATTTTTTGAAACTTTTTGTTGTAGAGGGACAGAATATCTTTATTTTTGTGTGGTGCTAAGGATCGAACCCAGCACCTCACACATGCTAGGGCAAGCACTCTACCACTGAGGTACAACTCCAGCCCTCTTTCTTTCTTCATTTCTAGTTGTTATATTCATATAATGCTGTGAGTAATTGCTAGTAATTATATTTGAAATAAAATCTTTTTTTTTTAAGAGATGTGGCCTGTATATGTGGAACTGACCAATGAAAAGATATATGGCTGTGACTTCATTGTCAGCGCTACAGGAGTTACACCAAATATAGAACCTTTTCTCCGCGGTAACAATGTAAGATGAAATTTTTTGTCCAATTATGATTATTTTTAAAGTATTAACTTTTTATGAATATTTCTTCTCGAGCATGAAAAACTGTTTTAGTATTAATGATTTACAGTATTCTTTATTGTTTAAAATACTTAAGCATTTAACATCCTAGCATAATGTCATCAAGAGACATAATATACATTTATCTAAAGTTTGGTAAGAGACTGACACCTCCTATGAATTCTCAAAAGTGAATTTTATAGACTCTTATTTTATTATTTACTTACTGTTTTTCAGCAAAAGCATATAAAATAGGAATGTTTCTGTAATTATGGGTGGGGTAGTCATATGGTTATTGGATTTTTTTTTTGGTACCAGGGATTGAACTCAGGGGTACTCGACCACTGAGCCACATCTCCAGCCCTGTTTTGTCTTTTATGTAGAGACAGGGTCTCACTGAGTTGCTTAGCACCTCACTGTTGCTGAGGCTGGCTTTGAACTTGCAGTTCTCCTGTGTCAGCCTCCCAGAGTGCTGGGATTACAAGCATGAGCCACTGCGCCTGGCTGTTACTGAATATTTTTGATGTTGAAATTCTGAGAATTTTCTGAGTCTGTTTTAATAGGAATTTGATCCCTGGAAATTCAGCTTAGGTGTCTGTATTTTGCAGATGTTTTTCACTTTCTCATTAAAGATCAGCACACCAAGGTGTAAAAATTTGACTTGGTCTTTTACTCCAGAATGAAAAAGTTGTTTCATTTTTCTCAACACTTATTGCTTATAAGGAACATTGTTTAGTTTGAACTAGGAGAAGATGGTGGCCTGAAAGTGAATGACCGTATGCACACATCCCTTCCTGATATCTATGCTGCAGGTGACATCTGCACTGCATCTTGGCAACCTAGTCCAGTCTGGCAGCAGGTAAGCTAGCATATATGGTCATTTGTTTTTGGTAGATAATGCATTTGAAAATAAATCAGTTGCTATCAACAAATCCAACTTTCTAGTTTTCAACTTTTCTACTTTAAGTGGGACTCTTATCACAGAGTCATTTTCTGATGTTAAAAAACAGAACTAGATTTTTTCCCCTTTTTGATAAGTTATATAGTAGTAGACTGGGATATCTATTTTCTTTCTTTTTTTCCTTTTCCATAGTTTTATTGAACCTCTGTTGTTTCACCACTTTATTCTCACATCAAGCCTCACACAGTTTAGTGTAGCAGATGTTCCCATCTCCAGTCACTCCTGGGACCTCCACTGAGAAGGGAGTATGAAGTTGAGAATATCAGCAGAGTGAGCCAGAGTCAGTCTTGCAATCCAAGTCTGTCTGACTTCAAAGCTCAGGCTGGGATATTTTTTAATTTAAAAGAAAATAAAGTGGGCTATTATTTTTTTCACTTTCATATGCCTATCAGGTCTGTCCAATAGCCCTTTCTGTGATGGAAATGTATAATTCTGTACTATTTAGTCAGACAGCCACAAGCAACATGTGTCACATGACTACTTTAAGTGTAGCTGATATGACTAAGAACCGAATTTTTAGTTTTATTCACTTTTAATTAAATTTAAAAGCTACATGTGGCTAGTCACAACCATATTTTATAGCAGAGCTTAAAGTTAAACAATGAAAATGACTCAAGATCATAGATCACATAAAGCATCCTATTCCTGGGTGACTCTATTCTGTCCTTATGGTAATTATTACTGATGAATTTTCCTGTAGTGAATTGCTTTCTTCTACCTAACAACTCCCAACTGGATCTACACTTCCTCCTTTCCTCACACCCTAGCCAAACCTTTCTTAAAAAACAAGTTCTGGGTTAGAGCTACTATTCAGATTAACTATGGAGTATAATGTAGTGTGAGAGCTCACTGTATTTTAAGGGGCAGTGTCTGTCATCTTTTTATTTTATGTAGAACAGAGACATCAGTGCTGTCAGTCTGCTTATTTTCGACATGCCTCAGACTAGCTTCTTTTCAGTTTTCTCTATCATCCTTTGTCATTTTTGTGGTATAACATTTTTTTTTTAATACCAGTGATTGAGCTCAGGGGTACTTGACCACTAAGCCACAACCCCAGCCCTTTTTTTTATTTTATTTAGAGACAAGGTCTCATTGAGTTGCTTAGGGCCTTGCTTTTGCTGAGGCTGGCTTTGAACTCATAATCCTCCTGCCTCAGCCTCCCAAGCTGCTGGGATTATAAGTGTGTGCACCCAGCAGTTGCATCCAGCAATTGTCACAAATTTTTAATTAGGAGTTTGTGGGATTTTTTTTTTTTTTTACAAACATTTTAAACCCACTAGGATGAATTATTTCTTTAATATGTGTCAAAATTTTATACAGGGAAAATATTCAAAAATAAACAGCCATCTCTTGTTTTGAGTAAATCTAATAGATTCCATTTCTTAATTTGCACAAGCAATAAAATGTTAATTTTATACAGCCCAAGATGGAAACTTAAGGAATTTTGAGGCTGGATTACACTAGGTAATTGGTCCAGCAATGTGATAGTGTAGGACACTTCTTGTAGCCATTGTCCAGATATTATTGTGCTTAGTTTACTCTGATTTCTTGCAATATTCTACCTTTTACATCATCAGACCTACCTACCTAAAGATTTTTTTAAGTCACTTCCAGAAATGCTCAAAGTTCATACCTATATTATATTATTTTTGTATACAAAAGTCACTATTAAATACATATGCACACACAGAGGGGTAGAAGGAAACAAATTGCTTATTATGGACCAACCTGTTCTCCCTAGAGAACAGCCGTGTAGTACGTGGTGGTGTTTATACTTCAGGTAAAGAAACTGAAGCCCGGAAAAGTTAAATAAATGTGTAAAAGAGTGGTAGTCACATCTACTATTACTCCCAAGGCCAGTGTTCTTCTGTTATGCCAGAGAATTCCAAAACTTTAAAAATATAATAAAAATACAATAGAGGGGAAATTAGTACTGACATAGAGAAGACATTGCATGACTTTCCAGAATCAACTACTGATACCTTAGGCTAGCACCGACTGACATATATCTGTATCTGGCTGACCATGGAGGTTAATTGTACAGTAAGCTTTTAACCATCTGATGCCTAAATCTAAAGGTTACTGGAATATGGAACAAAATTTTCAGTGACTGGCGTCTCTGTTAATGCTGAAGACAAACTTTGAGGCAGCGACTGATTAATTAAAATTTCATTTTCAGTGTAGCCTGAAATATTTTCATAATATTTAGTAGAAATTTTATTAAAATATACATATAATTGGTAAATGTTATACTGTTACCGGTAATAGGCCAGGGGTCACATAGTGTCTCTCAGCACTTGTATTCTTGAAGAAAATTTGAAGCAAGACACAAAATGTAGTGGAAGTATACACAGCAAAGTTTATTAGAGGAGAAGTGAAAGACACTCAAGGAAGAAGGTAGATCATCTTAAAGAAGAGAGATGTGGCACTCCTATTTTCCCTGGTTTTATTGAGGGTCTTAGAGAAGTTTCTAAAAGAGTCCGGTCCACCTTTCAATTTTTGACTGAAAAGTAGGATTACATCAAATTTTTTAAATCCCTACCATGCACAGTCTTACCTACAGGTAACCAAGCGAAACCCATAGGACAGGGCAGGAATTTTACTATTATAATTACATGTGGAAGATCAAACAGCAACTCTTGGTCATCCTGGCCTGTGGTGACTGGTTCTAACTGAAACTTGGTTTTTACAGATTTTATGGTCAGTAGGCTTTGTTTTTAATCATCCTGTCTTCCTAAGTCGTGGAATTTTTGGTCTGTATGAGTTACCCCTTCAGGGTAACTTGTGTTCTTATCAGCAGTGAGGAATCTTACAATCAAGAGTCTTGAAAGAACAGCTCCACATATAACAGGTTATTTGCTGAGGAATGTAGTATGTCCTATGGACTTAAGCCAGAGCAGGGCCAGAATGTTCTTAGGTCAGTTGCTTTTTAAGTTAAAGCATTTGGCAGGCCAGTACATATCCCTGATCTATAGAATTATCCCTTTAACTTCATGTTCCTACCACTCATTTCTGTCTTCTATTTACCAATACCTTAATTTTTGAGGCAGTAAATTGATCAAATTAACAAATACCAAAGTCGGTTTAATTAGCGAACACAGCTAACAGCTTCAGTAAGATAATTGCTAGAGCCAACTGATCTGAAAAGCTGTCAAACATTGTGCCCTCTTTAAAGAAATGTACAAGGTTAAAATGATAAAATTTTTCAACAAATGCGAATGAAAAATTATACTATATGACATTTTTTCATCCTCTCAGATGAGGTTATGGACCCAGGCCAGACAGATGGGATGGTATGCTGCAAAATGCATGGCTGCAGCTAGCTTGGGAGACTCTATTGACATGGATTTCAGCTTTGAACTGTTTGCTCATGTAACAAAATTTTTTAACTATAAGGTAAGATAATTAAGGAAATCAGTGCTATTTCTGTTAATCTAGTACATAAATATGATTGATCATCTCATTTTCTTACTCAAAAATTTACATGGTTTCCATCATTTCACAAAAATGACATTTTCTCATTTCTTGGCAGTCAGTATCTAGAATTGCTGCTTTTAATTCCTAATCTTAATTATTACCCTACTACTATACTGTTTTACACTTAAGACAGAAAAAAAAATCTCTGTAGATTTATTCCCTAATGTACATTTCTAAGTTTTATTTGAGATACCCTCTTTTTGCTGTCATACTCAATAATGAACCAGTTGCTTTCCTATGTCTTTTAGTTCTCTTTGCATCACTCTGAAGCAGGTTTTTACCTTCCTAATTTATATATAAGGAAAAATACATTCACAAGGCTCAGAGAGATTAAATAATTTGTCCAGTTTGTCTGTTCTTTTTTCAATCTTTAAACAATGACTCCAGTCAAATGCAGTTCACATATTATGTATGTATTCACTAGACGTTTTTAATGTTCATGTGGGTTATAAAGTACATCCACTTATATTCTCTACATACCTTTAATGTTAAAAATACTAGACATTAATATATTCACTGATACTTTTATTATTAGTGCAGACTATGTAGCAGTGTTATACATAGAGTAAATGCATGACATTAGAATGTTTTCTTTGGGACCCACTCCAGTGACATTTTGAGCTAAAATTTTGTTGAATAGTTTTTCTGCTGGCTATTCTAGCTTGACCCAGAATAACTGCACAATTTTATATTTCCTGTTTGGGTACTCACAAGAAACTTTTTTTATCCCTATATACAGGTTGTGTTGTTGGGAAAATACAATGCACAGGGCTTAGGTTCAGATCATGAATTAATGCTGAGGTGTACCAAAGGACAAGAATATGTCAAAGTCGTCATGCAAAATGGGCGAATGATGGGAGCTGTCTTAATTGGTGAAACTGATTTAGAGGAAACATTTGAAAATTTAATTCTAAATCAGATGGATCTTTCATCATA
>PVHX01001277.1:47512-217502 GCA_004024805.1 Geosciurus inauris | reverse complement strand
CTTCTCAGCTTGCCCCCCCCCCACACCGTCCGCTCCAGAGGCCTACTCCTAAGTCGCAGGCATAGGTCTCTGTCTGCCCGAGGCCACGTGGATTGGGAAGACGTTCCCAGCCCTTGTGTTAGCCATTTGCTGCCATCTGGGGCCCTGGAAAGTTTGCGGGGACGCCTGAATTTTCCGCCTGCCCCCCTCCGCCCCGTTCTCCCGTGGACGCGAACATTTTAAGGGATGCCTTTTTATGTTCCTGCCCATTCCCCGGGACCGCTGAGAAGTCACAGGGAACCCCAACTCTTCTCTAGACCTCAAAACTCCGCTGTACTATGGCTTAGATAATGGATCAAAATGGCCTCCACGGGGAACTTTTGATTTTCAAATCCTCACTGATTTGGCTAATTTTTGTCACCGGATGGGAAAATGGACAGAATTCCTTTCATCAAGGCTTTGTTGGAAAGCACGCTCTTGCCCCTCCCTTCTTTCCCATCTGTTCTGTCCTCTCAAGCTCTTCTTGCTAAAAGCCCCCTTTCCCATTTGCTCCTCTATCTCCTTCCTCGTGCGGCCGCCACTCACAGACGCTGAGCTGCCTGCCATGCGGCGGCCCCTCCCCCCAGCCTTACCGCTTTACCTTAGCTCAAGGAAAAAAAGGGAAAAGGAGGTTATTTTACATCTACCTAAGCTCCCCCGCCTCCCCTCACTCTCGGCTCCCCCGAACTGCAACGCTATCTTCCCGTGAGGTGCAGCTGGCCTCAGTCCCAGCGCCGGAGGGCAGAGACAAGGCGTTCAGCGGAGCCCGACAGGCTAGCACGCCCCTGCATCTCCCGCTGCTTCTGCGCCACTCAGACATGTGTGGCCACCATTATGCCCCGCATCCCTGCATTTCTCCCTGCATCCGTGTGCCACTCAGACAGGCTAGCGCTTCCCTGCATCTCCCGCTGTCTCCGTGCCACTCAGACAGACTAGTGCGGCTGCCACAGACAAGAGACTTAAAGCCCACAAGCTCGCTCTCACTCGACATCTGTGAGCTACCAAACCAACCACCCTACATTTTTTATTTTTATCGGCCGCGTCATTTTTTTTCTAAGACTCTTGCTTTTCTTAAGTTCTGTGTTTTTGAGCTCATGACCTTAATCCTTCACATCTAGGATAATGTTTTCTGATCAGTCCTATCTTATTCAACCATGGAGTTTTTTTTGAAGGGCATCTGACATTGCCTGCAGGCCTTGACTGTTGTGTGAATGTGTATGTATATGTGTACCATGTACATGGTATCAAAATTGGCACAGATAATGAGTGCTCATCAATTAAACAAAAAAAATGGATCCAAATACTTTAATTCACATGATTTAAAAGGTTCGACTTAAATTGAATAAACACAACGGTTTGTAAATTCCTATATGAAGTTTTAAAGGTTTCTACTCTTGCCTAAATTCAAAAACTTTACAAAGATTGCTTTGGGGTATGAACAGAAGGAATTAAAGATTCTAAATATGGTATTTATTGGAAGGAAAGAAAATATTTCTGATCAAAAGGTTTACAACTGTAATTATTGGTAGTAGTTGGGCTCTACTTGGCCCCCATTCACTGCCTCTGGGTTAGGGCAAGAGGACTTGATTATGCAGTAACCATTACTTAAAACTTGAACAAATTTCATTACAGAATAGACCAGCCTTGGACTCCCATCATGCTGGACTCCCACCAAACTCAAAAATCTCTCGGTAGCCCCCTTCTTTTTCTGCTAATCAGTAATCTCTTCCAAGCCTCTGTTCCTACCCACAGGTGATGGTTCTACATTCAAGCAACATGACTGACAATCAGAGGCTCCCACACCCCTGCATCTGCCCCCCTGCCTGACCAACACCCAAGCCATCTTCCCCTCTTGTCGCCCCCCAATCCCGCACGAAGTAGCCAGACCGAATCTGCTGTCCTATATCATGAAAAAGGCCAGGATGTTAGGTCAGATCAGGGTCCAGGATCAGGGCAGCTACAAAACAGAGCTGCCAGCCAGACGCTGACATCACCAGTAGACACGCCTCCTGTCAATCAGCAGGTTTTCCCTGACCTATCCAGGAAGGACTCTGGCCTTCTCTTACTGCCCTCAAGCCCTCCCCTTCCTGACCGGGCCTTTTGAAATTCTCTGTACACCAGAGCACCAGTGCCATTTCTCCCGGACACCCTCTGATGGACAGGAGAATTTGGCCCAAGAGCGTATATTCCAATAAAGCCTTGCCGAGTGGTTTTAATTTATCTCCTTCTGGTAATCTAGTCTTTACAACAAATATGTAGAATTTTTATGTATCTGTTGAAAAATAAATTTAAATAAACCTATAAAGTATGGAACATGAAAAAGATTTTAAATGTGATGGGAAAATATCTATTCTGAATTTATATTAGTTGATGTATGAATTGTAAAATCAATCCTCACTAGAAGAGAGCAGGAGGAGGTTGCCTGTGTAAAACTAGCTTCAACATTGTCCCAATTCAATCCATTATCACAACATGCAAGAGATTATTACCATAATTCCAAATTGGCTGTTATATGTTCCAGACATGTAATCCCAAAGAAGCAATGGACTTAGATTCTGGAAATGTCTTTCAACAAAAATATCTGCCACTTTGGTTGACACACTAAAAATGAAATGAACAGTTCAAGTGTCTAGATGATGAAGATAATCCTTTGATTACATCAAAATCTCTGTGCAAATATGGTGATAATAAGCAGATTAGGTCCTGATCCATTTGTGCTGGCAATAAAGAAAAGAGACAGGAAAAACCAACAAATGAGAAAACCTCTCTCCTTTGAAAGTTTACAAACCTTATAGAAGTATATCATGTTGTTTTTCTTTGTAAGAATAGAAAGAAAACCTCCTTATCAGTGAAGTGCTGAGCTGGGATGATGAAAAAACAAATAGCAAAGTTTAAGGCCACCTGCCAATTTCACCTCATCCTTCCATTAAAAAAAATGCACTTAGGCCAATTGTGAAATCTGAAAGTAAGTTTAAAGACTTGCACAGGCTGGTAGGTCTCAGTGGCAGGCACATGCTAAAGGCAGGAACTTTGTAATTAACTGCGGGAATGAGACTGTCAGTGAAAGAGATGATTCAAAGCTGTGTTAAAAGAAGAGAATTATGGGAATAATAATAACTCAGTGCCAAGGTTTGCACAGCTGGCGTGTCAATTTGGCATTGCTGCTCCCTTGAGCTGTTAAGTATGTCAGATTTTCTCATGACAAACACAAAGGGTCTGAAGAGCTTAATGATAATCATATTCATCAGGTTCTATGCCTACCTCAAAGGAGCAATTAGCTAATTGTCCGTAAAACCCTTTGAAATGAATACACTCAGAGTCAGAATTTGGACATACAGCCTTCAATTTGAAGGGATGTCAGGAATATTTGATATTAGTTTAATAGTATCAGACACAAAATAATGTATGTTTATTCATTATGGATTTTGATACGTGATCATCCTTTCTACCCACAAAGTTTTTTTTCCCCTGCAGCGTTTTTTCCTCTTCGTTTAACCTTCACAAGGAACTGTAGTGTTTATGGTGCCTCCACTATTATTGCAATTTCCTACAAAAAATGTATTGTTTCACAGGCTTTAATTTTGTAATTACTGACTTGTTTTTCTTCTGATATTAAGAAATAGTTAAAATAATCTTGATATGTTTGATTAAAAACATACAAGGAGACATCTGAATAAATAATAACAGTGTCACCATAGATATTCTTTAGTTATTTATAATTTAATTTATTTTGGGTAGAAGCATAGAACAACAGAAATTTTAACCTGAACAAATGTTTGGTGATCTATCACTGAAATCAATCAATCTTTCTTTCTTTCTTTCTTTCTTTCTTTCTTTCTTTCTTTCTTTCTTTCTTTCTTTCTTTCTTTCTTTCTTTCTTTCTTTCTTTCTTTCTTTCTCACTAACCACTGAGCCACATCCCCAGCCCATATTTTAGTTTCTACTTTGAGATAGGTTCTCACCAAGTTGTCTAGGGCCTTGCTAAGTTGCTGAGGCTGTCTTTGGAACTTGCAATCCTCCTGCCTTGGCCTCCTGGGCTGCTGGGGTTACAGGTATACACCACCATGCCCAGCAAATCTTTCTCTTTTATTCAAGTCAATTCTCTGTCTCCTGGATGCCTCCAAGTTTCCTGAAAATCTGAGATGCACCCTGGGAGGCAGTATTTAGGAAGTGGGTGGATCCTGCCCTGGGAATATGGTTCCTGCAGAGACTGCCCTCTGTACACACAGCTTTGCTCCACAAGGGCACACCATATTTTCTTCATTCTAAACTCTCTGAATAAAAAAGGCTGGATATGGCAATTTGAGATGATGGAGGATAATCAGATCATGCCTAATGTGGTAATCTGCTTTAAACTGAGTGTTAGGGCTCCCAGTCCCTAAATCCCTAGACTATTTCCAACAAACCTAGCTTTTCTATTGCTTTATTAAGCTTAATGGTACACAACCTTTAAAATACTTTTCTTGCATGGAAGAAATCACAGAGATCATCCCCCTATGAGTACCTATAACTTCCTCCAGGGCCACTCAGTCCTAAGTTTATCCAGGCTTAAAAATATAAGAACAGCTGGACATCTTTCTACCTTTGACTTTCTGAGGAGTTGTCTGTAGTCTGAAGATGTCCAGGGACTTGCCCAACTGCACAGAGCCAGGAAATGTGCCACTATTTTGCAACAGCATTTCTTGACTCTCAAACTCATGTGCATCTTACATTATAGCAGAGACATATGAAACAAGAACACATTCACTAAGGGAGAGAATCAGAATGTTCACCAAGAGGGCAACATTAAACCAGGAGTGTTGAGAAGTCCAGTTGTAACCTGGCCTAATACTAACTTGCAGCCTGTCTAGAGACTGTATCCTAATGTTTTTGTGTTGCCCTAGTGACATTCTAATATGGAATACTTCAGCTACAGAATTTCATTGCTTCCAAAATAGCATATGGCCATCTGGGAGCACCTGATGTTATAAAGAGTAAAGGGACAAGCATAGAATAATAATAGAGCTACAGTGTTCTCACCACAAGCAGGCCAATGCTTCAAGGCTTAGCATGTGGACAATTGTAAAGATAATTGATACCTTACCTACTTTGCAATGACTTCATTACCTTTTTTTTGTCTTATTCTTTTTCAGAGCAAAAATTGTATAATTGCAACAGTGGATATTTTATCACAGCCCTTGGGTCATAATTTGAATAAGAGATCTTCATCATAAGGATTATTTCACCCTGTCAACTCCTGGGACTTGATCTCACAAAATATAATAGTGACAATCGAAGTGACATGACTCTCATTGCATGCTCCACAATTCCAATTCACGTGGCAACTGTGCGGGGAAAACTTACTGCCTTAGGCATCCGGGGCTGGACTTGAGGTCTGTACTCATTGGCTTTGGGGGGCCAATCCCACAGAACATGAATTTCCATATCTGTAAATAAGGTTTGGCATAACTAATACTTATAGTATTACTGTAAGGATTTTATGAGCTGAGAGATATAATCATGTTGTATAAACTGGAAAATATCCTTCAAATATTAGCTACCACTAAACTCTCCAGTCTCAAACTCAGGAAATATAGACTCAAATAGGAGAAAGAGACTTTGGATAAGTATTCCCCAAAGATCCATGGGTTAGACCCCAGCCCATGGCTCCATTAGGAAGTTGTTATGGTTTCGATATTAGGTATCCCCCAAAAGCTCATGTGTGAGATAATGCAGGAAGGTTTAGAAGTGAAATGATTGAGTTATGAGAACCTTAACCCAGTCCGTAAATTAATCCCCTGATAAGGATTAACTGAGTGGTAACGGAAAACAGGTAGAATGTGACTGAAAGAAGCGGGTCATTGGGAGCATGCGTTTGGGATTTATATTTTGTGCTTGTTGATCAAAGCAGTCCCCCACCCTGTCCTTCCTGGTGCCATGTTCCCAGTTGCTTTCCTCTGGCACACTCTTCTATGATGTTCAACCTCATCTCAGGCCCACCACAACCACATGGTGCTGTTTCTGCAGGATTTCAGGATGCTGGAGTTAGGGGGTCATGGAGGTCTCCACTGAGACTTCAGAGGAAGACACGGGAGACCAGGCAAAGTGAAGCAGGGTTGAAGTGCTGCAGGCAGCCCCTGAGAGAACCATGATGTGTGGAGAGGTGAGAAGGAAGCCGAAACTGCAGTGGAGACCCCTGAGATTAGGAAATGCCAGTACCATGGGACGTCTGCAGATCAAAGCTGCAGGTATTGAGGAGAGAGAAGCCAAAAGAAAGGCCATGTGGCCTGCAACCAACAGGGCCATAGGAATGGAGCTACACAAGTCCTTTGGAGAGAATATCAGGATGCCATGTTTTCCAGATGCCAGACGTAGAACTGAAGGACTTGTTTGCCCAGCAGGATTTCAGTCTTGGTCTTATACCTTCTTTCTATGCTCCTATTTGTCCCTTTTGGAATGGAAATGTTTACATTGAACATATGTAACTTCCTTTTAATTTTTATAGGGACTTGTGCTGAAGAGTTTGCCTTGAGTCTCAGAGGAGACTTTGGACTTGGACTTTTAATCCATCTTGCTGCAATTAAGAGTATGGGACTATTAGCCAGGTGTGGTGGCGCAAGCCTGTAATCCCAGCACTTAGGGAGGCTGAGACAGAAGAATTGCAAGTTCAAAGCCAGCCTCAGCAATGGCGAGGCGCTAAGCAACTCAGTGAGACCCTGTCTCTACATAAAGCACAAAATAGGGCTGAGGATGTGGCTCAGTGGTCGAGTGCCCCTGAGTTCAATCCCCAGTACCAAAAAAAAAAAAAAAAAAAAAAGGAGTATAGGACTATTGAAATTGACTAAATATATTTTCCATTGTGAGATGGAAATGAGCTTTGAGGGGTCAAATGTGAATGCTATGATATAGGTATGTGGTGAGACAATGAAAGTTTAGAGGTGAAATGACGGGGTTATGAGAGACTTTACCCAATCAGTGAATTAATCCACTGATAGGGATTAACTGAGTGGTAACTGAAAGCAGGTAGAGTGTGGCTGAAGGAAGTGAGTCATTGGGGGTATGACTTTGGGTTAATTGTTCTTGTCAGGTCTTTTGGTTGCACCAGTAAAAAAAAAAAAAATGCTGGCTAAAACAGATGGTGGAACCTTTAAGAGGTGGAACTTAGAAAGAGGTTTTTTGGTCCTTGAGGGTGTGTCCTTGAAGGGCATAGTGGGACCCCAGCCCCTTCCTGTTCTTTTTGGTGTCCCAGGTATGAGATGAATGTGCTTTGCTATGCCAGGCACTCCTGCCACAATATGCTTTCCTTTCTTCAGAGGCTTACAAGCAATGGGTCCACCTGATCATGGACTGAAAATTTCAAAACTGTGAGCCAAAAATAAACCTTTCTTTTTATAAGTTGATTATCTCGGGTACTATTTACAGTGACAATGCTGTCTACCACAGGCTACAATCTGATTGATTACATCCAAAATTAGAATGAGGGGCTAGAGCAGTAACTCTGATAAAGTGTGTATGTAGCGTGCATAAGAACCCGGGGTTCAATGCCCAGCAACACAAAAAAGAAGGGAGGAAGGGAGAGAGGGAGGGAGGAAGGAAGGAAGGAGAAGAAAAAAGGAAAATTAGAAATGGCACACACATGTAGTCCCAGCTACTGGGGAGGCTGAGTTGAGAAGACCACTTGAGCCCAGGAGTTGGAGACCAGCCTAGACAACATAGCAAGACCTCATCTGAATAAACAAAATAAATTTATAATGAGAGCAGATACATGGAAGGTTTATTATCTATTGATACATATTTGCAAAGATGATTGTTAAGGAAATTCTCAGTTCTTTGACATAGGCTACCAAAGAAAATATATTTTCCAGCAATTTAGTTTTTTCAGTACAAACTCTTAGATGTACTTAAACTTCTTAAAGGGAGAAGTGGTGCAGTCACCTGAAACTAAGGCAGATACTTTTTGCTTGTACTCAATAGGCATTTCAGGATGGTGAGCAAAATCTAAATCTATCTTTAGCCTACAATATGATTTTGTACCTCTATTTTTGGTGTTTGCTTTCATTTCACAAATCATTTCATTTTACAATTCAAAGAACACAGATATCCTATGCATTCATTGAATTGTCTTCCAAAGATTGATTAATATTACAGGCTTATTTAATAGCATATTAAGCTGTTTATTAATCTGCCTTCATCAAGTATATAAAATCCAGTATCCAGGACACTGAAGCTGCTTAGAAAAGATAATCACATCACAGTGACAGGTAGGTGATGAACCATGAACTTTGAGTACTGAGTTTACATTGTATAGATGTTCCACATTTTACTTATCCATTCACCAGCTGAATGAATTCTGAAGGGGCGGGTGGGGGAAGAAGGAGAAAAAAGAGAAGGCAGAGGGAAGAGAGAGATAGGAAGGAGAAAAGAAACTCTCCTTGTATTTTCAAGCTGTCTGTGTTGGTGTACTCCGGTGCTTTTCAGGCTGTTTATAACTCTCAGCCTTTATTTCTGCTTCAACTGAGCTTCAGCATCAGCCAGGGAAAACTAAGGGTCTGCTCTGGTCTTCTTTAAATTTTTTCTAATTAGTCATACATGACAGTAGAATGCATGTTGACACATTGTACACAAATGGAGCACAACTTCTCATTCCTTTGGCTGTACATGGTGCAGTCATACCATTAGTGTAATCATACATGTATATAGGGTAATAATGTCCATCTCGATCTATCCTCCTTTCAATCCCCACAGCCCTACTGCTCCTCTAACTTCCCACTGCACAAACCAAAGTTTCTTAGTTCTTCCCTACCCACCCATCCCCAGACTATGGGTCAGCATCTACTTATCAGAGAAAATATTTGGTCTTTTATTTCCTGAGATTGGCTTATTTCACTTAGCGTGATATTTTCTAGTTCCATCCATTGACCTACAAATGCCATAATTTTTCCTTAAGCCTGAATAATATTCCACTGTGTATATGTACCACATTTTCTTTATCCACTCATCTGTTGAAGGGCATCTAGGTTGGTTCCATAGTTTAGCTATTATGAATTGAGCTGCTAAAAATATTGATGTGGCTGTGTCACTGTAGTATGCTGATTTTAAGTCCTTTGGGTATAAACCTAGGAGTGAGATACCTGGGTCAAATGGTGGTTCCATTCTAAGTTTTCTGAGGAATCTCCATACTGCTTTCCAGAGTGGTTGCACCAATTTGCAGTCCCACCAGCAATGTATGAGTGTACCTTTTTCCCCACATCTTCACCAACACTTATTATTGCTTATATTCTTGATAATTGGCCATATCACCCTGAATGTGCCCTATCTCATCTGGTCTTCTTTCATTAGCATGAGTCCTGCCTGAGACATGTACATAGCTTTCTGTACTCCTCTGTGTATGTGGGTTCTTTTGACTGCCCTACTTTATCAAAATAAACTATCTCCAGGTTTTCTTCTCAGGCTTTTGACATGCTATTATTTCCCTCAACTGTAATCTTTTGCTCTTGTTGGCAGTAGTTGCTTATTTTTCTAAAAATGATTTCAAGTGATGTCCACTTGAATTTGGACAAGTGAATTTGGAGTTAGGCAAAGCAAGGGAAAACATTTTCCATCATTTTCATATAACTCTCAGACAGATTGAAGGGAACATATACTTAGTCCATAGGTATGTGATTTTTGGCCTTTATTCTGTTGATGTGGTATACTGCATTAAATGATTTTCAAACGTTAAGCCAAATTTGCATTCCTGTAATAAATTTTAAATTCCTGGTCATGGTATGTAGTTCTTTTTGTATACTGAAGAGTTTGTTTTCCTGGTATTTTATGAGGATTTTGCATTTGTATTTATACAAGAAATTGATCTGTAGTTTTATTTGTTGGGCTATCTGTCTGGCTTTGGCATCTGGGTAATACTGGCTTCATAGAATAGGCTAAGAAATGATCCTTCCTCTTGTAATATTTTTGGAACATTTTGGGAAGAATAGGTGTTAATTTTTATTGAAATGGGTGATAGAGTCCATTACTGAGGCCATCTGAACCTGGCATTTTCTTTGTGGGTAGCTTGATGTGTTTGTTCAGTCTCTTATTATAGGACTGTTCAAATTCTCTATTTCTTCTTAGGTCAGTTAAGTAGTTTGTGTCTTTCTAGAGATTTGTCAATTTTATCAGAACAATCTAATCTATTGACATAAGTTGTTCTTAAGAATTCCTTATAATCCTTTCTGTAAAGTCAATTCTCTTTTATTTCTGACTTTAGTAATTTGAGAACTCTCTTTTTTGCTTGGTGCCTTTGTCTGTTCATGCTGACATAATAACATACCACAGAGTAAGTACTTGAACAACAGAATTACTTTGCTTCTAGTTCTGGAGGTTGAGAAGTCCAAGATGAAGTTTCCAGCAGATCTGGTTCCTTGTGAGGGCTTTCTGGCTCATAGATGGCTGTCTTCTACCTGTGTCTTCGTGTGTCCTTTCTTTGGTGTGTGCTTTCAAGAAGAGAGAAACAGAGAGGGAGGGAGGGAAAGAGAAGCACAAGCTTTTTGATGTCTATTCTTCTTATAAGGACACTAGTTCTATTGGAGCAGGCTCTACACTATGACTTCATTTAACCTCAGTTACCTCCTGATAGTCCTTCTCTCCAACTATAGTCACATCAGCCATCAGGGCTTCCACATATGAGTTTTGAGGGGTATACAATACAGTATAGCACAACTAGCTAAAGTTGTGGTCAATTTTGTTGATCTTTTAATGAACTGATTTTTAGTTTTGCTGATTTTATGCATTGTTTTGACACATATACTTTTACATCCATTTATTCCATGTACATCTTTGTTTTTATTTTTAGTTGTAGGTGGACAGAATATCTTTATTTTATTTTTTATGTGGTGCTGAGAATCAAACCCAGTGCTTCACGTGTGCTAGGCAAGCACGCTATCACCGCGCCGCAACCCCAGCCCTCCATGTACATCTTTTGAGTGCACCACCATGCTAAAGTTGTAAGAATATAGATGAAGACATATTTCTTGTCCTCTTGATGGAATGTGTTGCCTTCTGTATTGTTCTCAAATTTAATGTGGGTAATTATCTTCTCAAAACTGTTTACTAAATTGCAATTCAATCTACTCAAAACTAAATACTTCTAGATCATGTATGCATAGACAACATTTCCTATTTTGGGTTGTTGACCCTTTGTCATTTACTGACCACTAGTACATAGATGTAGCCCATGTCCTCCTAAGGATAATTAGGTTATTATGATGCACTTGTTTATGGACAATATGCTGAAATTCATAAGCCTAGTGACTGGATCAAACATATAAAGACCAACTTATGATACAGAAAAGAGGAGTTCTTACCAGGGTTTATAGAAAAATGTGGGTATTAAGGAAGCACTGAGAAAAACCAGTAGGGTTTAGAGGTAAAGTTGAGTGAGAGCAGGGAAATCCATCAGAAGTAAATGATAAGTGAACTGAATTTTAAAAGTATGAGTGAGTCTCAACTACCTAAAAAGATTGGCAGAGGAAGAATTTTTTCAGAGGGGAGGAGGCAAAGATCAGCAAAGCCATGGAGACTTTTCACCCTTACCTGTGTGGGAAGCTCTAGGCAGCCAGGTGTTGCTAGAGAACAGAGGCACCCTATATGAACAACTGGTTTACCTGTACTTTTCTCTGTGGACCTGCCTTCTAAAAAGTCCTGATCTAGGTTTACTTGAGTTGTCATTTCAAAGAAAAACTGTGCATTTATTTTTCTAAGTTCTTCTTCATGGGATCATACTACAATCACCAAGGCACTGTCATACTGATAGAGTCTACTTGCCAAGGGACTCAACTGGTTCATTAAATCAATAGACCTGGAACATTGGTGACTGGATTTTCACAGTATAAGAGCAGTCAGATAGTGATGATTATATTAGACTTGACATTTACGCTGGTTAATTAATGACAAAAACTGCTTTGAGATAAAGAATAATATATTGTCTGTCCCCTTACCTGAAGAATATTCTATGCACAGGTGGCTAATAAATAGAAAATGAGTTGACAACCAAAAATATGCATACATAAAACCAAAATGTAAAAAAAATATATAGGAGTGATTTTATAGCCCTTGATATGTATATCAGGGAATGAAAGTAATTTCTGGTGCATGTAAAATATTTTTCTGAAAATATTTTAATTCTATATATTTAAATTTATAGTAGACATATATTAAAGCCAGATATACTTACTTTATTACTCATCCTTTCAACTGCTCATATTCTGCTACTCCAATTGTGAAGCTTTCTTCTCAAATTTTTGTTAAGCATGTAAAACTAATTAATTAATGCTGCATATTATCAAGGATCAGTAAATTCATATCAATAGATCATTTCTACAAATTGAATATGAGTTTTGCAAATTTTCCTACCATGTATTCATGTCCCCAAAACAACTCAAAATTGTTTCCTCCATTGTATATGAGGGTTGTTTTTAATAGTAAATGGTGGCCAGGGAAAAAGTTATTACAAAAAAGAAAATACTATTCCAAAGCTAGATTAATTTCAGAGCAAGATATTTTATCCCCCTGAGCCATAGTATGATCTCCTCATAGAATGATACATTACTACTGGCATGTCAGTGATGGAAAAAATCCTTACATGATCCTTCAATCTGAGCTTTTTGTTTCTTTGTTTTCTCATTTGAGTTGGATTTAGTTTTAAAATAATAGGTAATATTTAGGATAGCATGACCAAATATGACTACTTGTGACTAAAATTATTATTTGCATCTCCTCTATTAGTTAGGAACAATGAGGCAGTTTAAGGGATCTTCAGTTTTTCCCTTCCTCTTCTTTTTCTTAACAAATTCAGAAATATGTTTAGTGCCCAAAATATAGATCTTAAAAACAATTCTTCCTCTCCCTCACATTTTGTATTGTTTTTGAGACAAAATACTTAAATGCCAAACAATGTTTTTCCATGATATTTTCAGTAACATAAAATAGATGCCTGTCACCCATGAGATCTTGCTGAGGAGTGCTCTGTTATTATTTTCAGAACTTTTTCTCAAGCATGAAGTACAAAGTCTATCCTGTGGGGCATCAGACCTTTTTAGGCTTCTATTCCTTATTTGTAGAAGAATCAAGTTGGACTAGATGGTTTCTTTCAGTTCTAAAATTCTGTAATGTATAACAATAACAAAAAATTGCTCTAGTAAAGGTAATAATTATTTATATTACATAACTTATTGATCACTTATAAATATTCTCTTTGAGTAGTGGGAGCTGGAAGATGCCATATAGTTCCCAAAGTTGAGACTGTATTGACCACCAGGTGAGATGGAATGTATTATGTAGGAGATTTTTAAAAATTTGTTCTAATTAGTTATCATTACAGTAGAATGCATTTTGACACATCATACATAAATGGAGTATAAATTCTCATTCTTCTGGTTGTACGTGATGTAGAATCATACCAGTTATGTAATCACATATGTAATTCGGATAATAATATTCGATTCATTCTACTATCCTTCCTACCCATAAATTACTCCCTTCCCTTCACTCCTCTCTGCCTAACACAAAGTATCTCTACTTTTCTCTAGCCTCCCCCACACCAATCTTATTGTGAATTAGCATCCACATATCAGAGAAAACATTCAGCCTTTGGTTTTGGGGACTGGCTTATTTCTCTTAGCATGATATTCTCTAGCTCCATCCATTTACCTGAAAATATGACAATTTCATTCTTCTTTAAGGTTGAGTAATATTCCATTGTGTATATATATCACATTTTCTTTATCCATTCAGCTGTTGAAGAGCATCTAGTTTGGTTCCATAGTTTGGTTATTGTGAATTGAGCTGCTATACACATTGATCTGGCTGTGTCACTGTAGTATGCTGATTTTAAGTATAAGAAGTAAAATCAAGAATCAATAAATGGGATGGATTCTAACTAAAAAGTTTCTCCTCAGCAAAGGGAATAATCAATAATATGAAGAGAGAGCCTACAGAATGTGAGAAAATCTTTACCACATGCACTTCAGATAGAGCATTAATCCCCAGGATATATAAAGAACTCAAAAAACTCAACATGAAACCAAACCAAACCAAACCAAACAAAAAAACCAAATCATCCAATCAATAAATGGGCTAAGGAATTGAACAGACACTTCTCAGAAGAAATACAATTGATCAACAAATATATAAAAAAATTTCAACATCTCTAGCAACTAGATAAATGCAAATCAAAACTAAGATTCCATCTCACTCCAGTCAGAAAGGCAATTATCAAGAATACAAGCAATAATAAATGTTGGCAAGAATGTGGGGGAAAAAGTACACTCATACATTGCTGGTGGGACCAC
This sequence comes from Geosciurus inauris, assembly GCA_004024805.1. Classification (NCBI taxonomy): domain Eukaryota; kingdom Metazoa; phylum Chordata; class Mammalia; order Rodentia; family Sciuridae; genus Geosciurus; species Geosciurus inauris. The sequence continues at coordinate 203,178 of PVHX01001277.1, read as the reverse complement.
AAATTGGTGTAATCATTATGGACAGCATTATGAAGATTCCTCAGAAAACTTGGAATGGAACCACAAATTGACCCAGCTATCCCATTCCTTGGTTTATACCCAAAGGACTTAAAATCAGGAGATTTTAATTTAATACATTTTCAACAAAAGTGATTTCTGAAATTTGCTTTAATTCTCTGTCTTTGAAAGCTGTGAGCAATGCTCTTTATTGTTCTCTAATTTTAGACCTTTCAAATGGACTGTTAGTTGTCACTTGTCCATTGGACACAATTGATACAGATAGAGATATTCAAGAAGTAAGCTATGGAAGATTACACTTGTTATAGTTGATCAGTCAACAGGATTATGGGAGCATGGGCAGTCACCTAATGTGAAAATTTCAGATTCATCATCTTTTAAAAAATAAGCTTCAATTGCAAATATTCTACAAGTGATTCTCAAATCCCTGATGTTAAGAAGCCTTAGTTTGGATGGGCACGTGCTCTAACTTACTGTCTAATGTAATCATTTTACTTTTTAAAAATTTTCAGTGAAAGAGATAGAAATCATGACAAGGGGAGAACACCTTAGGCTTCCACAAGTGGAATCAAGTTTTAGAAAAATGAATGTTGAGAAATGTTTATAAAAATGAATAAAATTTAGTTTTATTAAGAACTGAAATGTAGTGGGTAATACTGAACTTTCTAGTGCCTGTGCAGAGCCAGAAATCCCAGATGAAGTGAACAATTATAGCAGCACAGGTGCCAGCACTTCCTTGGGCTTTGTCAGTGCTCTGCATATGTCTACTCTTGTCCCCATCCCAATGACACCCAAAGGCAGGCACCATTCCTATTTCTTTTTATCTAGGACATGACCAAGGCTGGAACTCATTAGGAAACTTCCATGGGTTTCCGAAGGCAGCCAGTGGTGGGGAGGAAAAGGCATCTTTCCTATAGGTAGGTGGGTAATCTCAGCTCAATCATCTTAGGTTTCCTACTTTTGTAGAAGTAAAAGATAAATACCAGAATGCTGCCTCAGCCAGCCATTGTCAAGATCATCTTTGTGATGATGAGTCTGCTCTTTACTCAAAACAACCCATAATCCTCTCATCATGCTTCACTGCCCATACTTAACTCCACCCAAAAGAGCCATTTCCTTCATTCTGCCTCCTCCAAGCACATGTGGTTCCATAAAGTCAGGCTGTGAAAAATATACATTCACCATGTCTGGAAGTTGCATGCACACATACATACGTACACACACAGCCACAGCTGGAAACACAAACCCCGACCGCGTCCCAGCATAGGTAACCTCCATTTCCAGTGTTGCAACTAATGTGAATGTTTGAATCTTGAGTAAGATTTTAATCTACCAGTCATGGACCAAGAATTTTACATGTCATCAAATAATCTCATAAAATTTATGATGTGAACCTCTTGATTTTTTTGTAGTTCAATCTCTTACTGAAAGTGACAACTAATTAGGTCAAGGGGTCACACAAGATGCATTGTAAGTGCATTATTGTGGGTGCATTATGGTGGCAAGGACAATCACCTAATTTGTGAATTAATTAGTGGTGTATTTATTTTGTGATCACTACAGTTGTTCCTTGGTATCTGTGGAGGATTTGTTTGAGGAACCTCTGCAGATACCGAAATCTACAGATGCTCAAGTTCCTTGTAAAAAATTATGTAAGATTCGCAAGTAATCTATGAACACTTCCTGTACATTTTAAATCATATCTAGATGACTTATAATACCTAACACAATGTAAATACTCTACAAATAGTTGTTATCTTGTATTGTTCAGGGAATAAAGACAAAACAAAATGTCTGTATGTGTTCAGTATAGATGTAATTTTTTCCCTGGAATTTTCTGTCTGTGGTTGGTTGAATGCTTGGCTTTCACATCTGTGCATGCAGAAAGCTGAATGCATTGCATTCTACCTCCGGGAAAGAAGCCATTGTACCACTGCTGCTGAGCAGTCCAGGGTCAGTGAGGGTATCTGAATCACATGGCACACTGCACAGTACTCACAGGCTACCATGCAAAGAAAGCTCTACAGAAAGGAAGAGGCTAGGGGAAAAGTTAAATGGCACATATTCAGATTCACTAATTTTAGCTATACTTCTTTCCTTCTGAATTATGGTCATTTCTGTTCTTTTCCTTCTCTTTTTTTTTGGGGGGGTGGGTGGGTATGGACATTATGTCTTATTTTAGGCAACTTACTTTGTCAAGGAATAGCATAATTGTTCTTCCATTGATAGTTTTATTCAGCACTTGTCTTCAATTTCTTACTGGCTGTGACATGGAGAAGGTGACCTGGTTCTGATCTTGGAGGGACAGTGCTCTTTCCAGACATTTTCCTCCATCCTCTTTAGCACAATGCTCCGTGTGAACCTATTTTTTTTGTTGATTCTTCCTCCCCTGGACCTACTTCCTTTGCCCTGTCCTTATGTTCCTCCAATCTCTTTCCTCACCTTCCCACTCACTCCCTAAAGATTAGTCCTTAGAGTACTGGGTCTCTTTTCTTGTGAGCAGGACAGAAGCAGTTAGGAACAGAGACTTATCAGAGTGCCTCACTTCAAATCCTAGCTCCACCACTCTGAGCCACTCCATGCTGCATTCTTTTTTCAATTCATAGAGAAAAGATGTAATACCAACCTCCTACAGGTTGTGTGTGTGTGTGTGTGTGTGTGTGAATACACACCCTATAAAACACTTAGAATAATATCCAACACAAGCCCAGCACACAGTCAATGCTAGTTCTCATTCTTTCTCTTCATCCTATCTGTGCTCTATCTAGGAGGCACAGATACAATCCTGAACACTTACACAAAATCATTTAAGATAGGTGTAAGATAGGTGCCTCATTTTCTCCATTTGAAAACAAATGCTGCAAATCCCATCCATATGTACAACTGTAATGCACCAATATAAAATGTGGGGGAAAAAAGAAAATAAATGATGATAATCCCTATCTGCATCAGGAGATATTTCAAGGGCTTGAACTGCACCAACTTACAATTCCTTCACCTTCTGAAGGTGAATGATTCTTCGAAATTGTTGCCATGTTCTTTAGGAAATAGCTCACTGTTTCATTAATCAAACTGGAACTTTACTGGCCTAAATGAGGCTCTGCTCCTTCCAGAGGCAAGTATCTTCCTCCCCAATTTCTTTGAATATTTGAAAATGACCTTGAGCTCCGGAGAATGTCACAGTCCCAAACAGATATTTCTTCTTGGGTTAAGTAGTTACCTTGCCCTGAGGCCACAGGTACTGCAAATTCAAAAAGGAATTCCCCTCTTGAATATAATATGTAACATCTAAGAAAGATTGCACATATGGGCACAATTGCTTTCATGGTGTGATGTAGCTGATTAGAATTAGGTAACTTCAAGGGCAGTGAAGAAATCAGTGAATAAAAAAGCAACCCATAGTTGCCAATTCATTAGAAGAAAATGTACAGGGCACAAATGTTATTTTCTTCCCTATTTTTGATCTTGACAGACAACTTTGTGTCCTTCTCCGTAAGTGTTAGTTCATTTGGAGAGTCTTAGTTTCTCCAGTCTGAGAATTACAGATGTAAATAATAAATACAAGTGTATTCATCAACTTTTTAGTGCTATAATGGAATACCTGAGGCAGGATAACTTTATAAGAAAAGAGGTTTATATAAGCTTACAGTTTTGGAGTTTCAAAGTCCCAAGAGTATAGCACAAGCTCTGGGATGGGCCTGATAACAAACAGAGGATGGTGGAACATACGTAAAGGAAAGGTCTCACCTCCAACCAGAAAGAGGGGAGGGGCCAGATATACTCCTTTCATAACAACCCTCTGGTGAGAAGTACCAAGAGATCACTTGAGAGCTACCTTAATCCTTGGAAAGAGCATAACCCAAGTGACTCAAGGACATCCCACCAGGCCCCCAACTGTTGAAGGATTCATGAACCCCCCAAACCACCACCCTAGGGACCAGGCCTCCAACACACAGACCCTCATGGGACACCCAGATTGTATCAAAATATAGCAACAAGTCAGCCCAAACTTGAGCAGAGCGATTTCATTAACAACTACAGGACTCAGGAAAGCACTGTGAGGCTAGAGATCCTGTAGCTAGGAAAGTTTTGAGAAGAATATTCCTATGATGTTTCTCTATTTTCCCGTTGTGTGTGTGTGTGTGTGTGTGTGTGTGTGTGTGTGTGTGTGTGGTGTGTTTGCTTAGCCTTCAGTTTCTATGTTCCTTTGGGCTCTCTGGCTGATTTGAAATGATGAGTACTTATTTCTAGAGACATCATTGGGACCTCAGGGCATTGCAGTAGCCTAGGGACACATTTCCAAATCTCTGTCCTACCTGACATATCAACCTGGCTGGTGATTTCTGATGAAAGAAATGACTGAAATTTTAAGACAGGTTTTAGTTCAAATCCTGTCATACTTCAGAGTGATGGAGTTCAGGGGAAAAAAAAAAAAACCCTTTGACTTCTAAGCTGTCTGAGCTGATGGGCTTTTAAATCGCACTTGGTAGGCTTTAAATTGTAATCTCCTGCTACTGAGAAGAATCTCAAGTCACTTAAATGACTGTGTGTGTGTGAGTGAGGGGCCTCTGGATATCAGAGCTGCCCTTCCAAACCTGGGAAACTGAAGGAACAGAGCACAGTGAAGTCTGAAGAAGGATGGACAGGGAGCCAGGAGACAAGGGTGCCATGAATGACTAGGTGCTCTTCTTTCTCAGCCATTACTGAGACTTTAGAGCAAGCACTTATGACAAAAAAACTGACTAAGCCTAGCATTGTTGTCAGAAGAAAAACAAATTAATTGAGTTCTTCCATTGTGCCAAGCACTCTGTTAAATACTTAGTATGTGTTAAGCATTAAATTTTGAAATAATTATATAATTTAAGCATGATTACTTCCCTTTTATAAATAGATAGGCCCAGGTACAATTAAGTTAAAGACTCTGTTCTTAGTGACAAAGTATGGCTATAAGATAAATTACCAAGGTTTGAACCCCAATCTTTAACCTAATCCTAAACTAAATCCTCACTCTAAACCTCAGTTGAAAATATACCCTAACCCGAACCTCACCCTAAATCTGAACTCTAAGTCTTAAACTAAATCTAAATACAATCCTAACCTTAACCTTAACCAAAATCCATTATCTTCAGAAACCACACTCTTTACCACTATGTTATAATGAACTATTACATGGTGATCAATATTATTTGGGTGCTAGTAAAATTGTTTGATACAAAACAAACTGCACAGATAAACATGATAAAACAATTTCATTAAATAGATTGATGGATTCAGCGAATGGCCATATACTCTGGCTCTGGGCTAGTAAGTTGAACAATATATTTAAAAGATATATTTGACATTTATGCCTAGGTTCCATTTAGCTTTCAAGTAGAAAAAAAAATGCTCTAAGACTGGAAGGTGAAGCATTTGTAAGGGCAACAGAAATGGAATTTTCATTTTGAAACCTGCATTGGCATTCTTTTTTTTTGGTACTGGAGATTGAACTCAGGGGCACTCGACCACTGCGCCACATCCCCAGCCCTATTTTATGTAGAGAGAGGGTCTCACTGAGTTGCTTAGTGCCTCGCCTTTGCTGAGCCTGTCTTTGAACTCGCGATTCTCCTGTCTCAGCCTCCCTAAGTGCTGGGATTACAGGCTTGCACCACGGCGCCCGGCTGCATTGGCATTCTTAAAAAGAAACTTTTCTTTCTTTTATGAGACTTCATCCTGTCTCAGAGATACTAGTAAGCAGAAGTTATGTTTTACCATTGAAGTAAGGTGCTGTCAATTTATTAAATTAGTTCTATAACAATCTGGCTACTGGGAACACAAATATCAAGGCTTTTGTACTCCAAAGCTTAGAAAGTTACAAAGCAGAATACAAAACATCAAAATCCAAATGGATTTTCTATGGATGGAAAGATCATTTAGAAAATGATAGATTCTTCCCCTTGGTGAACCAAACACCAGCTATAGGAACAATGGAAATTAAATTTCACATTCAGTTTTATATTCAAAGACAGTAACAATGAAAACCAAATTCAAGTTCTACAAATAAGCTGGGAGATAACAGAAGAATGGCATTTTTGTGAGATGGTCCATCCTCAGGAATTAGTTCCCAAGTCAAAATGGTCCTCAGGCATCATGTTGATGCTTAGTTGGTAGTTGTGGATTGAATGAAGAAAGTAAGTCATCATGGCAACGTATGTGTGTGAGTGGATTGACAGATAGGGACACCAGTTAACTATATCATATCATTTTAGCTCTGCTGCCTCTTCCAAGAGCATGTGGAGAGGATAAGCCACTGTTTATGTGTTTAGGTTTTTTTTTTTTTTTTTTTTTAACTGAAAGAGACATAGGTAGATTCAACTCATTAAAGGGCATAAAGGGGTTAAAAATCACTCTGATAAAAATGTTTCTTTCAAAGGAAATTTTAGGAATAGTGACTGAACTCTAAATTTGTTAACTTGTAGTCATCTTTGGAAATTGACTAGATAATTTAAATTGGTAGGATGTTCTACCAGAAAGTGGAGAAAGGAATTCAGAACAGCAACTCTAGACCGTTTTAGCCTGTCCCCATGTAATGGTAGAGGGTCACTACCAAGCATGTCCTTCTAAAGGTACTCAGCGCTGATCAATGCCATCCATTATCAGTTCTCTTAAAAAACAAAAACAAACAAACAAACAAAAAACCAAAAAACATTCACAGGCACTAAAGAGTAAACTTCCCTGTCTTAAGCTGTGTTGTGTGTTTCACTGAAATATATTAAAGAATATAGAAAATATTATGTCACTCTCTTATTTCAATCTTTCATTGGCCTCCTTTGTCCTCAGAATGAAGTTTTAGTCTCTTGACAATTACTTCCAGGATCTTCCATGAATGTTCCCCTGACTATGCTTTGATCAATATCCTTCCTGATTACAATTTCAGTCAATATTTTTGTTCATTTGACTTGTTCTTTTTCTTTTTGCTTATCAAAATTTATAATCATATATCCATAGATATGTTTGTTTCTTCAGTGGGGGTGTGTGCTTGTTAAATGGATGAAGGAATGACCCCTGACTTCAAGGACACTTGGAATGCTATATGGAGACAAAACTACAAACAAAAAGCAGATAATTTTCTAAGAGAAAGTTAAGGCAAATGAGTGATCAGCAGTGGCCTTTGGGAAAGTTTGAATGGGAATTAAACCTGAATTCGTGTGACAAGACTGGTGGGGGGAGGTCATTGAGATGGGAAATGGCGTGGGCAATGGCTCAGAAGAAGGAATAAAAATCTTCCTGAGGCATCTGGTGAGTTGACCAAAACAGAAAATGGATATGGCCTGATCAACCTTTGGGCTTACAGAACACTTGGATACTCCAAGCCTTTAACTTTTTAGGGAATGTAGACCACAGCACAAGTAGGATGGTATAGATAGGAGTTGCACACAATTAACAGAACATCATTGCCTTTTCTTCTGCATATGATATTCAAGAGACCATAACAAAATACCAACAAGAGAGCAGCTGAGGTTAGGGTCTCCCAAAGAGATCTTTAAATACAAAACAAAACAAAACAAAAAAACACTCCACAGTTTGTTTACCTTTTCATTCTTCCAAAGTTGAAAATATCAAGTCCTACTGCTAATGAAAAACAAAAAAACAAAAACTCCATAGAATCTGAAACTCCTTCCTCCAATTCTTTTGGTCACAAAACACAGAAGGAGGTGCAGTGGGACAGGTGGGTATAGAGAATGAGGGGAGAATGGCAAGATAAAATCCTCCAGTACTTAAAAAACTGTTCTTGAACAGCAACTGTGATAAACACATGACAATGCAGGATGAGTGAGAATCAGGACCAGCAGTGATGAGAGACTATGTTGTAGATAATTGCCTCCCTTTCTCTTCACTTTTCTTGTCAGGGCATTCTAGGCCCAAGGCATGAGTTGCCCTTCCTGATCTAAAGGTTGACTCCTCTGAGCCTCCCTCTAGGTTTCACTTGAAGCAGTATGTGAGGCACCACCATTCTTCCGTCAATACATCAGAAAAGAGACTGTGCTAGCTTTGCCTTCTATCATCGTACCATGTGTGAATTTCAAGGAGAAAACCTAGGCCAGCATATGTCTCTGCTTCTTCCTTTATCCAAGGCAGCAGAGACCTCAGAACCTGCATGAAGCCAGAAACCAGGAAAACTGACTAAGGCCCCATCCCAAACTGCTTCACTAGCTCAAATTGCATCACAATCATTAGCAAATTCCAAGAACCTTTTCTTGAGTATTGCAGAAATGGAACTTTGACGTGAAGAAGGTCATGGCAGTGGGGTAGGCTGGAGGGCTGAATCTCGGGGTCAAGAACCATGATACAGGTAGTTAAGGAGCTCTTCATACCACTGTCTTGGAAAGACAACTTTGAGACATCAAAGATAAGATGTCAGAAGCCATCAATGTCCTGGTAGAAGGAGATAGGAAGAGAGGAAGGAACAATGTTTATTAATAGCTGAAGCCTCTGCCCTTCTTCAAAAACGTCCTCCCTTGCCATCTGAATTGAGGCCTTGGCATGTGTCCTGGTGGGCCTGGATTTCCCCTAGTAGATTGGGCCCCCTAAACCCATAAACACAAATGGCAAAACTTTAAAGAAAACCGAAGGAAAAATACAGTTTCTATGTCATGTAAAATTTTCAGGAGTTGGCTGGAGGAAGAATGGAGCTTAGGGTTGAAGCTCAGATGTTACTTCCTCTTTTTTTTGGGGGGGGTGCAGAGCTGTGTCTGGAACCATGGTTAGAACCACCCCCTGAACTGTGTATAAATACCTTCTTCTTCCAACTCATAATTCCAACTCTGTTCTTCTTCCTCTTCATAACAACTTTTTTTTTGGGGGGTACTGGAGATTGAACTCAGGGGCACTCGACCACTGAGCCACATCCCCAGCCCTATTTTGTGTTTTATGTAGAGACAGGGTCTCACTGAGTTGCTTAGTGTCTCGCCGTTGCTGAGGCTGGCTTTGAACTTGCGATTCTCCTGTCTCAGCCTCCCTAAGTGCCGGGATTGCAGACTTGCGCCACCGTGCGTGGCTTGTAACGACTTTTAAGGTCCACTTTTCGGGCTTCTTCTTCTAGTTCATCCCAATCCTTCCCACTCTTGGAAGAGATCTTTGTTATGAACATCTTCCTTCTCATTCTCCTCCTCACCCCTGTCCCCATCACCACTCTTTTTTCTCCTCCTTGTTTTTCTTCTGCACCTCCTCCTCCTCTTCATTTTTGAGATTCACAATGTAAAAAAAAAAAAAAAAAAAAAAGTGCCAGGTGCAGTGACACTCCCATAATCTCATAATCTCAGCAGTTTGGGAAGCTGAGGTAGGAGGATCACAAGTCTCGACAACTTAGTGAGACTCTGTCTCAAAACAAACAAACAAAAGAGCTGGGGATATAAATCAGTGGCAAAATGTCTCTCTGTATTCAATTCCCAGTACCAAAATAAATAAAAGAAATCCCAATAAAAAAGTTAATATGATCTTATAAAAATTATTACATATTGTAATATGTTCTTTTACTATAACACATTTAGAACCAAAAAATTACAATACAGTATAATTGTATTAGACAATAGAAGAGTTTGGGGAGTAAAAACTATAACTATTAGAGATGCATTCAACAATGTTATAAAATCTTAAATTTGTATGTTGAACCTCTTCTGCATGTGGAGATTACTTCAAAAGTCCAAATTGGAGGCCATAAGACCCACATGTGCTCATTCATTCAGTAAACATCACACATCTACTATGTGCCAATTGCATCTATGGTTCTGAGCAGGGAGCAATAAACAGGATCCTCATGAAAACTACAGGCTGGACTGGAAGAGACATGAAATCCGTTTTGGGATTCATAAAGACATTTCAGGGAAACTGACAGTGAACTAGAAAGAAAACAGCCAAGTTATGATAAAATTTGAAGGGAAAAATATTTTAAATGTAAATCAAAGTGACTCTATGGTAGGATTAATATTGTTGATAAAAACAGCAATATTAAGTAGGCTAAGAATTATAGGTAGGTTTTATGCTCACTTGACTTTAGGATGATGGTAAGGTAGAGAAGTAGAAAACCATTTAAGGCCTGTATTAGCTTTCCACCACTATAACAAATACTTGAGATAAACAATTTATATAGAAGAGAGGTTATTTTTGTTCTTTGTAAGCAAAAATAACCGAAAATGGGAGCAGATCTCAGATCAACAACTGGTCTGTATTAAGCAGTGGTGGAATGGCACATTTTCAGGGGATAAAATAGCAACTGGTTACAAGTGGTGTCTTTTTTTTATAGGTCTTAAGGAGAATTAATTATAGCAGAATGTTTAGTATGACATAATCATTAGAGACTTAGAATATGCCGGTTGGGTAGTCAGGAAACTAGTTGTCCATGTTTGAAGCCTAAAATCAGAAAAACAGTTGTAAAAGCTTGAAACCCATTGATACTAAGATTAAAGTCCAGAACCTAGAGCCCAGTGTTTGCCTTTTCCACCCAGGACTCAATGTTATTGGGAAAGGATGAAAGTCCAGAGCCCAGAGGCCATTGTTTGCCTTCCCCTCCTCCCCTCGTGGATCACACTGTCTTTCTTTTCTCCCTGGGAACTGTCATTTACCTTATTCTGATGGATGTTATTTTCCATATCCTTCAGTCGTGGTCTCAGAAGTCCCAGTCTGTGATCAATTTGCCCCATTGCTTATTTAGGGGTGTGATAAAGCAGTTGGTCATGGTAGAAGTAAGTGGCAGTGCAAAACTATTTGCATTGTAGTCAGGAAATGAAAAGGGAAAGAGGAGGGATAGGGCACACCCTCACTGACCTAAACACCTTCCACTAGCTCTCACTTCCTGAAGGTTCTACCATTTCCTAATAATACCTCCCTGGGCAGTAAACTCCAACACATGAGCCATTTAAGATTCAAACTATAGCAAGGCCTATAAAATATAAAATAAGAGAATAATGGAGAGGCCAGGGCTGGAGTTACCAAGTGAATGAATTTGATGAGGAAATAATCATAGTTGCCAAAAAAGGGGGCCAGGGATCGATTTGGCAGAGGGATTTCAAAAGAATTCAACATATCATTCAAATATATCTTCCTTCTTCTCCTCCTCCCCTCAAAGAAACAGAAACTCAGTCTATGTATGCTAAATCATAAATTGGTATTTATGTAACACTGGAATTCACAGAAAGAAAACTAAAATGGAGTCAAGGATGGTGATCTTTGCAATATCCCCCTAAAACTTTTAGTTGCAGTCTTAACCAAGTCTAATGACACCACTCTTCTTCCTTTACCTAACTTTCCTCTGGCCAAATCAATATGGCTTCACTCGCCCTATTCAAATTTCTTAGTTTAATATCCACGTGGATATGCCGAGCAGCAGCTTCAGAGGGAATTAATTAGTATTTAAGTCTTTGGATTAAAATTGCCCTATTTTCTGTTATCTTTTCAAAAGTCCATACTCCTTGATGTTGAAATCTACCAAGTGATCAACATCTTAATGGAAGCTGACTTTTCAGAGTTTTAAATTTTAAACTATGTGATTGACAAGGATTTATGTATTCATGATACACAACATGGTGACTTCATCAACATATACATTGTGCAGTGATTACTACAATCAAGTTAATTAGCACATCCATCAACACTCATGCTCTATGTTACATTCTCAGAACTTGTTCTTGTTATATCTGATCAGATTTTTTTCATTGGTAGAAACTTTGATGTTACAGGGTACTGAATTTTGGTTGATATGAGGGAAATGAGAAGGACCTCATGAAAAAGATGAATTGGATAAGAAAAATAAACACAGAAAATTCATAGAAACATTCATGGAAACACCATGCCCACCCAACTCATCTCTGAAGAGACACATTAAATAGGATGTTGTGTAATTAGTATCAGAAGGATGGTATTTGATGTATTAAACACAAAGGTTACTCTGTGAATAGCACCCCATCCTGACTCTGTAACCACTGTGGACAGGGATATCGGTCCTGGGCATGATGGTTCACATAGGAAGAAGCTTCATCTCAGGACTCCTTACACATCTGCCCTGTTAGTGGGTCTTGCTCACGATTCCCATTCCAGGATGGTAGAATTGGGATCCCCAGGGCATGCAGTCTGAATGAACTATTCCTTACGTGTAGAGCTCACTAATGTTCATGCTGCTCAATTCTGAGATAGAGTGTTGGCCAAACTCCACTTCATAGTCAGGGGAGATACCTCAGATGAACAATTGTCCAGATTCTTTCAACATTCACCAAGGCACTTTCACCTGACCACAGGCCCATTGTACATGCCAGGCTCTGGAAAGCCTAGAAACAGCAGAGAAGCAGACGAAGCTCACAAAGTCTCATGCTAAAGGGTCTTGACCCCAAACCCAGAGCTCCTGCAGAAACCACTGCAGCTCCACAGTTGGACTGGAAGGATTTTTCCAAGAAATAGACAAATTGTTTGTGGTCTTACTCAAGGGGGCTGTTTTTAAATAATCCACTTTACATGAACAAACCATGTGTTCTTTCAGGGTCTAACTGGTACTTAATTTCATCATGTAGCACACTACCTTTTCACACTGAATGTTTCATATTTTGTGAATCCTCTCAAAGTTCAACTTATTGTTCAGCATTCTGGAAAAAGGAAAGAAGCAAATTCTTTTATTGCATCCAAGGGCTTCTTCCTGGCTGCCCCTGGACTGCAGTATTCTATAACACATACAAGATTTTTCTGTGGCCATGAAGCAATGCCATGTCTCCTTTATCTTTGGATTGTGGCTTTGGATGGCAAAGCCCTGATTTGTTTTGTTTTCTTCCTCTTAATGTCTACTTTTTTCCATCATTCTAAAGTGTTTAGGACTATATCGTAGAGTGTTTCTCCCAGGTTATTTTCACATATGTCAATTACTTAAGAAGTCCTTATTCTCCCCCCAAAGATGCCTATGATCTTTTAAAAATATCTTTAATATAATATCAAGATGATAATACAACAAATAACCCCTTAAATCTAAATAAAAATAAAATCCACTGTTTTTTACATCAGAAAGCAAATAGATTAAAATGTATCCTTCTCTCCTTTCCCCCCAAAAATAATGCCATGAGAACACTTTTTTTTTCTTTTACTCCTCAAATTTGTCTTTTAGTAGTTGAGAGCAGATGAAATCTTTTATCACTATATTTAGACGTCAACCAGGCAGGTCGGTGCCATGGTAACTGCTGCATGAAGAAATGTTAGCAAGGGAGGGGTACATGTGCTCCAGGGAGGGGCTTACTTTGTGTCGATTGAGTACCAATAAAGGTACATCCTGGCCAAGGCTGTGTGTGCCATTTGCTCCTTCCCCAGCACAGCACAGGTGGGCCATCTGAACACCACTGCCATCCATCCCTGCATCCTTGATGTCCATAAAATAAGGAAGGATGATACAAATAAGTCCCTGAGCTTCAGACCCCTCCCCTAAATCCAGACTGGTCCTTGATTCCCAACAATGCTTCCTTGGTCTCACCATGAGTCCCCTGACTATTCCACATGCTCACTTTATAATATGCTATGGATCAAATAAGTTTATTTCCTGGTGTTCCTATCCCATGTTCTTTCAGCACAGCTGTTCATGATAAGAATTCAAATGGCCAACAAATTTTTAGTGAGTGTTTGTCTTTTGTCTGGGACTGTTTTAGGCATTGGAGATTGAAAAGTGGAAAGACAGAGGGGTCTTTGCTTCCTCCAGGCTTCATACCACTGCCATAGAGAGATGCAAGATAAAATACAATATGAATAACAATAATAAATATATGAGACCTACAGCTTTTAAATGCCATATTTAGAAGAGATGTGAAGAGTGTCGAGCAAGGCGGTTTTTGTATGAAGGTGTAGGTGTTGGCAGGGTTGCTTCCTTCGGAAGGAGAACTGGGAGGAAGGTCCTGAAAGGCAAATTAGCCACCTAGGAGATGGAAGGTGCTTTAAGGGGAGGAGAACAAGTGGAGAAAATGATCTACCATATTCCACAAATACAATTCTAGTGTGGCAGGAGAGTAACAATTATCAGACAAAGGCAAAGTCGCCCTGGTCTCATCTGTCACACACGTGCTGTTTAGGAGTGCTTGCGTCTCCATGCAGCCCTCCAACAGGTCTAGGAGTGCCTAGAAGTCCCCCATGAAATCTAGAAGGAAGAGCTCATGTCTCCCAACAAAGTGAAACATTTTCCTTCTCTTCTCAGAGCTCCCGCTCACTGCAGCTAGAATGAAATCCAGCGAGGCTTTTGTCCTTGTGACTATCGTCAAAGCTGCAGCTGAATTCCCCAAGGCTCCCCCTGAGTAACCAGGGAGCTGCTATTGGATCAAAGGCTACATTCTGGTCTTACAGCCAACTCATGGGTCCGGGATTCAGGTGGTTTCCTCAGCCTTTATTTCCTGCCCACAGGCACTGGGCTGCCTCAGCTCTCTTGCTGGGGCTGCCACAGTGAGGGCTTATACAAATGCCAGGTGATTACGGAAAAATTCTTCACTCCCATTGTGCTTTTATGGCGAACTAAGTGTTTGGTGACCACACACGGAGAAAACGTGAGCAATAGGCAAAATACCCGCTTAAAATCCTCCTGCACTCTGGACCTTTTGAATTAGCATGGGGTACCTCAACTTTTTCTTCCTTTAGGGTAAATTAGCTTTTCCTTTTCCATGAGCCTCCTTGGTTTCTCATGTGGTAGTAACTACCCTTGCCAACCATCCACAGGTACAGATCAGCCTACATCTGAGAAGGAATCTAGCTTGGGTACAAGCTGGTTCTTCCAAAGAGTTTTCACATGTTAATCTGTCATGAAGTCCACTCTCTCAGCAATATTCAGAAATGCCCTTTATTTGGGTGAGCCATACATATAAGACCCAAGTTTCATAATGCTTCTCAGAAAGAAACAGAAAGTTAGTGATTTTCCTTTTCTGGATGTGAGGGCTTTCTCTTTTTGTTGGATTAAAACAGTTCACAATGATTTGGGTAGCACAATGTTACCATTCCATCCAGTGAATTGGGCTTCAGAAGAATGGAGGAGTCTTAGAAAATACTTGACTGTGTCCGGGTATGGTGGTACATGCCTGAAATCCCAGCAGCTAAACAGGCTGAGGCAGGAGGATTGTGAGTTCAAAGCCAGCTTCAGCAACAGTGAGGCGCTAAGCAACCCAGTGAGACCTTGTCCCTAAATAAAATACAAAACAGGGCTAGGGATGTGGCTCAGTGGTTGAGTGCCCCTAAATTCAATCCTTGGTACCTTCCTCCCTCAAAAAAATACTTGACTGTCAAAAGATAGGATCTCTTTTAATCCTTCACTCAATTTCTACCTAGCTTAGTTACAAGAATGAGAAATGCATAGGAGAGTAAGGAATTGTACCAAAGACAAGCGTTTTCTTTGATGTCTCATTCAGCCCTTGTCTCTATCCAAATGGGAAATATAAAAGAGAAACCAAAAACAATTTTCTTTGTAGAAAGGATAAGGCACATAGGCAGTGTGCCTATGGAGCTGATAGTGGTGGAAATGTTTTTCAAGCTAAAATAAATATAAATTGTTTTGTTTCATATGACAATTAAAAAGGAGAAGTGCATCTTCATCGTTGAGATACTGATCTCAAAATAACGGGAATTTTTTCTTCTTCACATTTTGATGGTAAAAATGGAGAGAGTTGGGACATTTGACAACCTGCTCAAGAGATATTATGACATATCTACCAAGTGGATAATGCTGGGCTAAGGTTTTGGAGTGGTATAACTCAGTAAGGGTTAAGTATCTTAACTTGTTCATTCATTCTGTGCACACTGATTGAGCACCACTGAATAAATTTGTTTTGATAGCAGGTACTCCAGTTAATATCTGTGTTGGTAACAATCTCACCTGGATTTTTTGTGAGATATAAATGGGATAAAGTGATTTACTTATTAATGTCCAGGAGACTGGTAAATATTATTTTACTGCCCCTTTTTATACTTTTCAGGATAAAATACTAAATTCTTTGTGATATATGTATGTATATTCCCACATACCTATTATAATATGTATGTGTGTGTGTGTGTGAGTGTATTTTCCCACATAACTTCCTTAGGACATTTTTGTCTGGAATTCCTATTATAGCAGTGCAGAGTTTCCCAGGGCTACATAAGAGAATACCTGGCATCAACAGCAAGAGTTCTTGAAACTAGAAGTCCAAAAACAAGGTACTGACAGGTTTGGTTTCTTCTGAAGGCAGAAGGAAGGATGTGTTCTGGGTACATCTTTCTGGCTTGTGGATGAACATTTTTCTGTGCTCATGGTATTCTCCCTATATGAATTTTTCTGTGTTCACATTGACTTTTTCAAAATAAACATGTCAGATATATTGAATTAGAGCCCACCTTAATGACATTATTTTAACTTAAATAATCACATCTGCAACAACATTATTTCCAAATAAGTTTACTTTCTGAGGTAGTGAAAGTTAGGATATTACATTAGTCATCTTCTTGTCACTGTGGCCAAAATACCCAACAAGAACAATTTAGAGGTAAAGTTTATTTGAGGCTCATGGTTTCAGAGGTCTCAGTTTATAGATGGCCCACTCTGTTGCTTTGGGCCCAAAGTGAGGAGAACATCATGGTGAAAAAGCACAGCAGAGGAAAAGGAAGCCAGGAGGCAGAGAGAGGAAGAGAGAAGGAGCTGCAGGGAAGAATAACCCTGCCAGGGCATGACCCCAGTGGCTCACCTTCTCCATCCCCATCCCACCTGCCTACAGTTACCACCCCGTCAGTCTATTCAAACTAGGATGAACTAATTAGGCTAGCTACAGTTCTCATAAACCATCATTTCCCTCTGAATATTCCTGCATTAACACAAGAGTTTCCAGGGATGTTTTATATCCAAATTATAACCAGACTTAAACACATAAATCTGAGAAACAATTCAACCTACAACAAAAGGTATTTTTTACTTGCAGTATCCAAACACACCCTGTCTTCCTTCCTGTCCTCTTGTTCTTTCAGTTCTAAAATCTCTTCTTTTTGGAATCTCTCTCATCTCATCTAACTAATTTAAGCAATCTCATCAAATCTGACTCAATGCTCATTTCCTCCATGTGACTCTCCCAATTTCTCTGTCTGGAATTGACAATTTTTAAAATTTATTTTTACTCCTAAATACAGTTGTTTTCTCTTTATTTAAAAAAGATTTGATTTATTTTAGTAATTATTTTCTCTTGAAATACTATTCAGTCAAAAATATCTTGAATGAATAAAAGTATTTGTAAAATTGTTTCTTTTTCCTAATTGGGCTGTAACCTTTCAAAATAAGAGATCCTGTTTAATTTTTTTTTTTTTTTTACAATTTTTAAAGACACAGATCTTTGAGCCTAGGATGGAAGAACAGAGAAAATCCTCAAGTGGGAGAGAGGAGGATCATATGGGAGAGACCCCATTCAGACAGAACCCCAAAGTACAGTTCTCCTTGGAAGACCTTTCATGGTCCAAAGGTTTCTCTTCACCTTAGTGACTTTGGAAATCCATTCCTATTGCAAAGGAATAGTGGTTCCATTTAAAGAGAAATTCATGTATGAGGTCAATGGATAAAATCCGTACATTGATTTATTAATTCACAATGAGAAATGAACTGTCATAAACACTGAAGGGCATTGTCCCCTGGTTAGTCCTATGTGGAAGCTTGATACAGTCAGAAGTTTCCTGGGAGAGTGGTGTTAGATCAGGGAAAATCAGTAAGTGATTTGAATATTTAATATCATCAGACAAAGCTGATCTGATGCATTCATCCCCATCATTATGGTTATCTTGCCAATTGAATAATGTTCTTGAACTTATTTGGCTAAGTGAATGGGCATTAGCAATGTTGGAGCCTTGGGTTATTCCTTCTCATTGTATAACATGATTATCACAAGTTTTATAGTCTTCTGGGATCATATCTTCATTTTAATAACCAAATAAAATACTTTATGGTTCACATATGCATGACTATAAACAATTCAGCTACCTTTCAAATATTTCTACGTTTCCTGTCCTGCTAGTGATATACTATCTCCCACTCTAAGCTAGTTCTTGCAGGTGTCTGGTTACTACTTGCTATCCTGGGCTGTCTCTGTATGTTGTTTTTGTTCTCACTATCCATTTCATCTCTTCACTTGTATATAACCTTGTCCTTTTCCCCAGAACAAAAGGATCACTTGACAATACTAGTCGACTGCTGTGCCAGGAATCAGTGTTATAAGGGGATTTCAAAACAGGAAAGGAAAACCAAAAGGTCAACCAGATATCATTGCTTCCTGAGATTATTAATCATAGCCTATGATAGACCACCCCTCAGTTGCAATTTCTTTCTCCTCCCCACTTTTTCTTTTCCTTTCCTTTTCTTTTTCTTTTATTTCTTTTCTTCTTTCTTTCTTTCGTACCGAGGATTGAACCCATGGGCACTTAACCACTGAGCCACATCCCTGGCCCTTTTTTGTATTTTATTTAGAGACATGGTCTCACTGAGTTGCTTAGGGCCTTGCTAAGTTGTGGAAATTGGCTTTGAACTCACAACCCTCCTGCCTCACCCTTCCAAGCCACTGGAATTATAGGCTGCACCACCACGCCTGGCTCCACCACCATGTTTTTATAATTCTTTAGATTAAAGATATCTTTTATATCTTCTTTCCTGCTCTCTTCAGCCCCAAAGCTCTCAAGCTAACTTCTCCATCCCACATAGAAAGACAATAGGAAAATTTCCTACCTAAAATAATTACAGCCACATCCATACATGAGCATATTATTATTTCCATAAAATTTTTATTGATGCCACCACTTTGATAGACCTCAGGGTATAAAGGAGAAAAAATTTGGTCTATGTTCTCAGGAAGTGTTAATCAAAATAATTGCACAAATGAGTATATGATTATAAAGTGAGGTAGGTGTCTGAGAAATAAACATGGCAATGTGGGAATATTTAACAATTGCATCTGGCCTCAGATTGAGCCTGAGTCAGGGAATCATGCAAACACCAATCAATGAACAAGTAGATAAGAAGTTAGAAAGAGGAGGTGGGCAAAAAGCTACAGCCTTCTAGGCAGAGAGAGTACCACACAAGGAAGTTGCATGGGCTATACAGGAGGTTAAATGAGTCCAGTGTGAACGAGGAGGACAATGGTATGAGACTGGAGAGAGAGGTTAATCATGCGGGTATTCAGAGGATTCTTAGGGCTCAGATTTAAGTTATTTTTTTTTAAAAATCACCTGCAGCATGGAGAAAGAATTGGATGTGAACCAAAGTCTTCACAGAAAGATAGTCCTATACAGAGATGATGGATGTTGGAAGTAGGAGCACATTTCAAACAAAGTGGAAACAGGAGGAAGAATTTGAGATTTATTATGAAGAATATCACTAAGCATGAGTGATGGACTAGATATTAGTAGTAAATAAAAGCAAAAAAAGAAGTCACAAGTATGACCCAAAGACTTGAGATTGTACATCTGAAAAGATGGAAATCTCATAAATTGAAATAGAAAACCTTAGAAGGATTAACAGAATTTGGAGGCTAAAGCCATGAGTTCAATATGGTTGAGTTTGAGGTGCCTTTGGGTCAAGTTTTTGACTGGATTGGCTGGACAACAGTTAGAGAAGAGATCTGGGATATAATTATTTAAGTAACATTTGGTCTGAAGATGTAGTTAAGGATGAGTAAGATTGTCTAGGAAGAGAGTACATGCATAGACATATCTATAACAGCACAATTCACAATAGCCAAACTATGGAACCAGCCCGCGTGTCCATCAGTGGATGAATGGATAAAGCAAATGTGGTATATATACACAATAGAGTTTTATTAAGCTGTAAAGAAAAATGAAATTGTGTAATTTGCGGGAAAATGGATAGAACTTGAAAACATATGTCAAGTGAAATAAGTCAAACTCAGAAGGTCAAGGGTCATGTTTTTTCCTCAGATGTGAGAGTTTGAAGGGAAATAGGAAAAGAAAGGTGGGGGGCAGAGATCTCATGAAAAATCAAAGGGAGATTAATAGAGAAAAGGAACGGGGAGGGAGGCGGAGGGAGTGATATTGGCCAAATTATATTGTGTGCATGTACAAATATATAATAACAAATTTCTTCATGTGTACAACTATAATATACCAATAAAAAATGTTGATAGAGAAAAAGAGTATAGAGTGAGAAGGGCAAAGGATCTATACATGATCTTTAAATACCAGTATTTCATGGACAACTTTTTCACAGGAAATTTTCCACAAAGGATGAGAAAAACAGAAGATCAGTGTGTATTCAAGGATGTGTGATAAAGAGATTTTTGTTTGTCATTTGGTTGGGAAAATTGAAATGAAAGAAGGCAATATTGAGGTTGATAAAGGTGGATGACTACACCAGAGAGAGGAGAACTGAGAACTTGAGATTCCTGAGGCTCAAAATTCTGGTATAGGAATTCTCCATGGCTAGGTAGGTCACTGTTGAAATAGAAGAGGAAGAATATTGGTATTTCTAGACACAGACATGGTGACAGTTTTGAAAATTGAAGAACATAGAAAACCATGACCTCTAATTTTTAGTTAAATAGATGGATCAATCTTTCTTTGCTGAGGGGAAAGTTGGGTGGAATTGGAGATTGGAGGAAAGTAGAGAAATTTCAAAGTGATCATTAGAGATGATAGAGAGATTCTATATGTCAGATCCATTTAGCTGGTGGTCCTGATCCTATGGTGATGCCACAATCTGCCTTGTGGTGTTGCAGGTATGGAGAGGTTGTAAAGTAGGCATGAAGACAACAGGTGGAAGGGTTTAAGTGTTTTCCAGATGGGTACAAGGAAAAGAGAAAAAAGAACAATTTAAGATACTGGCAACCCTACCTCTAAAATGGAAAGGTATGGAAAAAAGTCAAGAAAAGAAACAAACTGAAGGGAAGGCTAGATGATTGGGGTACAGTAGAAATGCTCCCTATGGCCTTATGGAGGCTGAATGCCATAAAGCAGGAATAAGTGAAAGGGGTAGGGAGACGAAGACTCTATAACAAGAATGTAGATTCTTGGGGGTGGATTGTGTTCTAAAGGTGGTAAGTCCAGGGTGTGATTTTGAGCATATATAGCTGAAGTAGAGAGAAGAAAGTCCTTCTGGTCAACGAACTGAAAGACTGAAGTATTGGATGGGTCATCGTAACAGGAGCTGAAAGAACAATTAAGCTTCTCATTATATCACTCTTTTTCTCCAAGTTTAATTCTGGACCATGAACTCACAAACCAGAATGGTCCATGGGTATGCTTCCTTTTCCCAAAGATAATTTTAGTTTACATCCTGAGTGGTTTTTTCTCTGACACCCAATATATGGCATCTTTTCCAATACTTATTCTCCAGTTCTTACATACTAACCATTATGGACTTCTCTTCCCTTTCCCCCAAATTCATACGTTGACACTCTAACCCCCAGTAGTCTGTTGTGTTCATATCTACTTTACAACCCCTCCATACCTGCAACACCACAAGGCAGATTGTGGAGTCACCATTGGATCAGGACCACCAGCTGAATGGACCTGTCTTAGGAGTAAGGAAATAATTAAGATTAAATGAGGTCATACAAGTGGAATTCTGATTTAATAGGGTTGCTCTCCTTCACCCTCCACCCGCATCTCTCTCTCTCTCTTTCTCCATGCATACACTAAGGAAAGGCCATGTAAAGACATAGCAAGAAGGTGGTGATCTGCAAGCAAGGAAGAAACACCTCACTAGAAATAACACATGCTGATATTTTGATCTTGAACTTCAAGAACGATAAGAAAATAAATTTCTTTTGTTTGAGTCAACAAGTCTACGGTATTTTCTTATGGCAGCCTAAGTAGATTAATATGCTAACTATGCAGAGTTTGTGTGAACCACAGGTTAACAGGCTCTGTTCAAAACTGCCCTTACTTTAAAAAAAAAAAAAAAATATATATATATATATATATATATATATATATATATATATATATATTTTAGTTGTCAATGGACTTTGCTTGTTTATATGCAGTGCTGAGAATCGATCCCAATGCCTCACACATGGAGACAAGCGCTCTACCACTGAGCCCCAGCCCCAGTCCCTGCCCTTACTTTTATATGTCTATCACACATCCCAGATCCCCAGGGTACCCATACTTTGCATGGCTCCAAACTTGGAGCCTCCCACTATCTCTCTTTAGTTCTATAGCTCACTAGAACAACTCACAGAATCTAGGAAAACACTTGGATTTACTAATTTATTTTGAAAGAGACAAGACAAGGAATAGCTGAATGGAAGAGATGCATAGGCAAGGTGGCAGGAGAGGAGGGGGAGGGAGAGTCCAAAGATTTCTCACCCTTTCCTGTAGTGCCCTCTTAGCATCTCAGCGTGTTCACAAAGGCTGAACCTCATCATTTAGGAGGTTTATGGAGGTTGCATTACATTACATAAACATGATTCAGTAAATCATTGTCCACTGGTGATTAATTCAGCCTCCAGCCTCCACACTACCTCTGAGATCAGATAGTGTGGTTGAAAGTCCCAATTCTCCAATCATACTTTGGTCTTTCTGGTGGCTAGTCCCCACCCCAAAGCTACTATAGGCCCACTAAATGTCACTTCATTTAGCAAAAACTCCAGTATGGTAGTATGGTTGGAAAAGGGCTTGCTATGAATAAGATAGGATGATATTATGACCTTTGTCTTTGAAGTAAGTCCAATGGATTCAAAAGTTCTCTACCACAAGCTAAGAGCAAAGACCACATATGTAATGTCTCTTATTTCCTATTATGCCTCACGCCCCTTGGATTGTGAACATAGCTGCAGACAAACTTGGAAAAGCAATCCTAGCTTCCTGGGGCTGTCATCATTGGTGAACAAGCCATCTTCCTGTTGATAGTGCATACATTCTCTCCTTCAGTCAGTTATAGTCAAGCCATGATTGTATACCAGCTGTCATCTCACCCTAAGGTGACTTAGTGGATTTCTTGTCCAATTGATCATATTTTGGTTTTATACTTCAACTATTAGAAGATATTCAGAATTTTTTTATTGCCAGGTTCTTCAGGGAGATCTCAAGGTAGTCTTCATGTGCTTAATAAATATTATATGGAATAAAAAAGTCCCACAAGAGAATAAAAATAAATAAAAAGATCAAATGTCTATCATTTTTTCCTATTACTTTCTAAAATGTTCTCTATTATGATGTCATAAATTAATGTGTAGAGAGCAAGTTCATTAATACTTATTTATTTTATGTTGCTTAAATAATTATATGTGATAGCTACATGGGCATGAACATCTAGTTGTACATTATTTCTAATGTCTACTGCTTAATTTTCTGTGCTCAGGGATAAACTGCTATTAAGACTCATTGTCACCTGGCATCGGTCTCTGGGTAGCAACAGATGAGAACCTTGAGAAAAAACAAGGTTACTCAATAGCACATATTTAACCTTGAAATTCTTTAAATGGAATGGCAAATCACCCCAGTACAAATGTTTCAAGTTGATAAAATGTCTTTGGTCACCCAGCCCAAAGCTTTTAGGAAGTAAGTCAAGTGATAGTATCCCTTTGCATTAGGCTTATAATATTCATTTGTTTTTTTTTTTTTCATTTTTTATTTGTTCTTTTTAGATAAACTTGACAGAAGAAGTATAATTTGACATATTATACACACATGGAACATAACTTATTCTAATTAGGATCCCATGTCTGTGGTTGTATATGATATGGAGTTTCATTGGTGGAGTATTCATACATGAACATAGGAAAGTTGTGTCCTATTAATTCTGCTGTCTTTCCTATTCCCATATTTCCTCCCTCACTCTCATTCCTTTTTGTCTAATCCAATGAACTTCTATTCTTCCCTCTTCCCCCCCTTTATTGTGTGTTAGCCTCCACATATCAGAGAGAACATTTGGCCTTTGGTTTTGGGGTATTGACTTATTTTGTTTAGCATGATAGTCTCCAGATCCATCCATTTACTGGCAAAATCATAAAGTCAATCTTTTTATAGCTGAGTAATATTCCATTGTGTATATATACCATATTTTATTTATCCATTCATCTGTTGAAGGGCACCTAGATCAGTTCCATAGCTTAGCTATTGTGAATTTAGCTGCCATAAACATTGATGTGGCTGCGTCACTGTAGTATGCTGATTTTAAGTCCTTTGAGTATAAACTGAGGAGTGGGATAACTGGGTCAAATGGTGGTTCCATTCCAAGTTTTCTGAGGAATATCTA
Organism: Geosciurus inauris; assembly: GCA_004024805.1. Lineage (NCBI taxonomy): Eukaryota > Metazoa > Chordata > Mammalia > Rodentia > Sciuridae > Geosciurus > Geosciurus inauris. Next base: position 178,967 of record PVHX01001277.1, on the reverse strand, counting down.
TACTGCTTTCCAGAGTGTTTGTACCAATTTGCAGTCCCACTAGCAATATATGAGTGTACCTTTGACCCCACATCCTCGCCAACATTTTTTGTTACTTATATTCTTGATAACTGCCATTCTGACTGGTGTAAGATGGAATCTCAGTAGAGTTTTGATTTGCATTTCTCTAATTGCTAGAGATGTTGAACATTTTTTTCATATGTTTGTTGACTACTCATATTTCTTCTTCTGTGAAGTGTCTACTCAGTTCCTTTGTCCATTTACTGATTGGGTTATTTGGGTTTTTTGGTGTTTTTTGAGTTCTTTATATGTCTTAGAGATTAATGCTCTATCTGAGGTGCAAGTGGCAACGATTTTCTCCCATTCTGTAGGCTCTCTCATCACATTCTTGATTATTTTTTTCTATGAAGAAACTTTTCAGTTTGATACCATCCTATTTATTGATTCTTGATTTTACTTCTTGCACTGTAGAAGTCTTATTGAGGAAGTTGGTTCCTAAAGCAACATGATGGAAAGTTGGGTCTACATTTTCTTCTTGTAGGTGCAAGGTCTCTGGTGTAATGCCTACGTCCTTGATCCACTTTGAGTTTTGTGCAGGATGAGAGATAGAGGTTCAATTTTATTCTGTTACATATGTATTTTCAGGTTTCTCAGACCCATTTTTAAAGAGCCCCTCTTTTCTCCAATTTATGTTAATGGCAACTTTGTTCATTTTTTTTATGAATAATGACACCTCCCCTAAAACGCACACAAACACACAAACCCATAGCCTTACCATAGTTTTCTTAAGGTGCTTTAAAAGTTATACGGAAATTCAGATTTTTCTTTTCTTTTTTTTATTTTGACAAGAGTGGTAAATTTACTTGTTAAGGAATTGTAGAGTTATTATACTTTATATATTTCAGAAGGAAACCTATTATAAATGGTATAATAATAGTCTTGCATCATTAGCTATTATACATAGCCTTTTAAAAATTTTAGGGTGTTTAGTTTGTTGTTTATTGAATCATATCATTTTATGATTTTTTTTTTCTTTCTTTTTGTTGAGAACAGAGTAACAGAATTTTTTAGAGTAATAGAAAGCAGAATTCTCAAAGTGGAGGGGTCCCATGAGAGGGATCCCTGAATCATATAATTTTAAATGAAAAGGTAAACCCCTTGAGATCAGTCCAGATAAGGGTTTAGCTTAAGCCATTCCAAACCTGCAACTTCATCCTCTTTCCAAATGGCCTTGGAAGCAACAAAGCACAATGCCTAGCCATCTCTACACAGTCCTCTTCCCATCCTCTCCTCTTTGAATTTACCGGCAAACTGCTCAAAATTCTTTCGTGGGTGATGTATAGCTTCTAAATTAAGATGTGTGGTTTTAGAGAACACAGAAGTTCCACATTTTGATATTTCTGATTATAGACATTTTTTTCCAGAAGCCTCTGTGACATAATGGTAAGCATATGCCTTGAGTCCATACAGACAGAAAGCAAGTGAAACCCATGCAACAAGAATGAGCATGGAGTCAGGTAGAGCAACCCTTAGGGTCCTGACTGGAGGCCATGTGATCCTGCACAAACCACCTAATTTCTGTGAGGCTTCACTCAGTGATCTGTCACATGAGAAACAACTTATACGGTATGTAAAGACTATCTTGCACAGTAGTACATGCTTAATAATTAGAAACTTTTAGTGTTATTGTTATATTTTTTAATTCACTTATTTATTTACTTTCAGTTGACACAGCTGCACATATTTATGGGGTACAATGGGGTTTTCAATACATGTATACATTATATAATGGTGAAATCAAGTAATGAGCATATTTGGCACCTCAAATATGCATCACTTCTTGGTGATAACATTCAAAATCTTCTCTTCCAGCTATCTAAGCTGTTCTCAGCAGAATGTTGTCTCATCTATTAAGCAACACAACATGCAGGTGAATTATTTCATCTCTCTGAGTCTCTGTATACTCCTTGGCGAGTCAATAAAATAATACAAGCCTCACAGGATTGCTGTGAGGACGGAGTGATAAAAACACATGGGATGAAGCCAGGCACAGTGCCCACACCTGTAATCCCAGGGGCTAGGAAGGCTGAGACAGGAGGATCGTGAGTTCAAAGCCAGCCTCAGCAACGGTGAGGTGCTAAACAACTCAGTGAGACCCCTGTCTCTAAATAAAACAAAATGGAACTGGGGATGTGGCTCAGTGGTTGAGTATTCCTGAGTTCAATCCCTGTACCCCCCCCCCCCGCAAAAAAATACATAGGATGACATTCCATACGTGTTTGTTCATTTTTCTCTCACTGCTTTCTCCTGCCAATAAATTGTCTGGCTAATTGAAATCAGTGACCAGTTTAGATTGAACTTCAGATGGGAAAATCTGCTGGCAAGGGTGTTCACGGTTTATTTCAGGGATAAGTCATTGACCTGTACCCTCTAAAAGTTAGAACCACTAATGGATTGACTTGTGGTTTTCTTGATTCTGGAAGTGTCTCTTCCAAAGAGTTTCTGATGAGAGATTCTTGCATTAATCATAAAACCTTTAACTCTGGGGAGAGCTGGATAAGTATGGCCTGGAAAGGCTTACAGATCTAGGCTATGTAAATGGTATAAGTTCTCAAGTTGATCTCACAGGAGACTAGAGTTGATGATTCAGCCCCAGTTAGGAGTCAGCTGTATTCCTAAAGCGAAAGTTTTATTATGCTTTTCTCTGAGTATAGATGAGGATTTCACCCTTGCTAATCATGAGATAACCCTTGGCAGGTGGAAGCTGGTTTTTGTTCTTCTGCAGACAATGGATGTGAAAAAAGGAGCAAAGTCTTGACTGGCACTTGGTAAAGATTACTGTGAGGGAAGCACTAATGAACACCAAAGAACTGTTATTTCTAGCCTGGACCTGCTTATGAACTCAGTAGAACATTTACTGGAGACATTAAAAATCACAAATGATTTGTTTCTTCTGTTGTTTTTCTTCTTTAAATCATTCTTATAATAATTATCAATTTATTTATTATTTTCTAAAATAGTTTTTTAGTTAGCTTTTACATCACTAAAATTCCCAACCAGAACAACTTAGAGGAGGAAAAGTTTATCTGGGGCTCAAAGTATCAGAGGTCTCAGTCCATAGATGGCCAACTCCATTGCTCTGGGCCTGAGGTGAGGCAGCACATCTTAGGGGAATGGCTCAATGGTGGAAAGCTGCTCAGCTCATGGTAGGATCAGGAAGCAAAGAGAGAAAGAGAGAGGGAGCGAAGGGGAGAGAAGGGGGTCAGGAAGAGGAAAGGACCCCAGGAGGGCACAACCCCCAGGAATCCAGCTCCTCCAGCTACACCCTATGTACCTTCAGTAACCACCCAGTCAGTCCATTCAAACTAGGATGGATTCATTAGGTTATACCTCTCACAATCCAATCATTCATCTCCTAATATTCTTCCATTAACACAGGAGTTTGGGGGGGACACCTCATATCCAAACCAAAGCAAGCAGTTTTGCAAGAGACATGATATAGTCAAGCATTTTCCTTGCTACTCTTAGTAGAAAGCACCACGACTGTTTTCAGTTTCTAGCAAATATCAGAGCTTGACCTAGTCCAGCATAACAGGCAAAGCTGGAGTGAGCAGAACTTGATTTAATTTCCAATTTTGGAGTTTACTTATTGGAAGGATTTGGAAAAAGAAAAAAGAAAAAAAAAAAAAAAGCAGTCTCTTCATCAGCACCAAAACTTAACATTCTCTGATTTACGTTAACTGAGAAAGATCATGAAGTTCAATTGGAGGAGGATCCATGCATGTAAAACTTACAAAACCCAGCATCATGCACAGTACAGACCATTCCTGTATTTCATCTTGTTTAATTAGGAAACACAATCAGAAGGTGAAATACGTCTAGGAATTTATTAGATCAGTTTGACATTCGTCTCAAAATACTCAGTGTGACCCAGTTACAAACTCTAGAATGCTTACCTCTTACAGGTTTTATGATTTATTTATATTATATCAAAAAAGAAAAAGGAAATTCTTTTGATGCTCCCTTTGCATTATTTCCAGGAGACTACAATCTGGTGTAAGTGTGTTTACTAATATGTGCATTGACATCTAATTTTAATTATTTAGTCTTAATTTTATTTCTTTTCTAAAATACAATGAATCATTTTCATCTGTTTATAACAAATTAAATTATATACTATGTGCCATTAAAAACCTTGAAGGAGGGGGGTTGGGAAGAGGGAGCAACTACAGAATGAAATTGACCAAATAATGCTATGTACATATATGAATAAACCATAGTGAACTTTATGTATATATATATATATATAGCACAATCAAAAACAACAAACTACTATGTATAAGTATAAAGATCTTATAAAAAGGACAAAAACAATAAGTAAAAGAATCTTGAATAAATCTTAATTGCTTAACAAGTAAATCTTAAGAACTATAACTACTGTAAACTCTGGTGCAAGGTGCTTTGTGAACTACAAGAATACAAAGGACTTTCACTGACTTTATCACAAACTCATAAGAGAAAAAGTTGTTTTATTGCCTACAATTATACCTTGTTGTAAGTAATTAGTTTGATATTTAAAGTATGTGATTCATCCAGACATATCCAAACCAATGAGAGTAGTAATGATGCGAATAAAGCAATTAGTAATTAAAAATGAAAAATTGTAAAGGTGGAGATCTAAAACTTTTCAAACAAGTGCATTTTGTTCTAGAACCAGCTCATTATGCACAGCAGAGTCCAGGAGGGCAGAGCTAAGTAGAAAAATCACATTGCAAGCTTCTCAGCTTAATCTTAATCTAAATGGTACTCAACTGCTTAACCACAAATGAATACATATGCTCATTATCATTTAGATACTGTTTTGCCAGAATGTTAGTTTGAATTTCAATCTCCTTTTCAGTTGAGGAAAGCAACAGCAGTAATGTCTTGTCACTGAGACATGAACACTGGATATCAGGTGAGGCCTACACCGTTGCTGCCTCTATTGCATCGGGTCACATGTTAGCTGTTAATATCATGTGAAAATTGCCTTTTGCAAGAAAGTCCTGTTGTATTTTCCTTGTGCTACTCAAAACTGAAACTAACTGTAGAGTGTATCAGCCAGCCAAAATACAACCTTCTATTTGTTAAAATCATGTCTTTTTGGTCCTTAAGTTACTGTCTGGTATAACTTTGGTCCCCAAAGAGACACATTGATTTTTTCCAAAATGGTTCAATTATCCTAAATGCCTGATTTTCTGCTTTAAAGTAGAAGCATGGAAACATTGGAAAAAGCACCTTATTGTCTACTGTCCTGCTCAGATAAATGCTTGACTGAAACAAAGTGAAAGTTTGTTTCCTCTCCTTGAATTTTTTTGGCTAACACTTTTTATAATGAAAACAATATTTACTGGAAGTTTATTATATCCTTGTATAACAAAGAAGGTTTGTGGAAAATATACCTAAAAGTTGAAGAAAAGCCCCATACAATAATATGAGAAATTTGGACTAACTATGAGAATCTGAACAGTCTAATTGGACTGGGGGAGTTTGCTTCAGGAAAGATGGAATAAATATATTTTTCATAGTTCTTGTCTGAAGAACAATGGAAACCCTGGACATTGGATGTGGAGACAACCATGAGAAGACTCTGAAAGGTGGAGAGAGGAAGAATGACCAAGAGCATCAGGAGCTAAGGAAGAACATGGAGGTGAGTTCCCTGAGTTTTCTTTTTGCATTGTACCCAGACTGCAAAGTGTACCACAGAACTTTGTGGAATGGAGTTATGCATCCCAGTTGCACGATCCCTCTGCAGTGATTGCAGAATCCATGCATGTGATAACATGACATAGAACTAGGCACATACTTTAGATTAATATCAGTTTCCTAGTTTTGCTATGGTCCTCTCCGTAAGAGGTAACCAGTGACAGAAATTGGGTGAAGGATACACAGTGCCAATCTGTATGATTACCTCTAATTATTTCAAAACAATTTGTGGGGGGAGGGATGATGATACTAGGATCAAACCCAGGGCCTTGAGATACACCCTGACCCCAACCTGGGTTTTTAAATGCAAATTTGGCCATCATTTGCAATCTATAGTGATGTCCTGCACTTAAGTTATGTTTGTTTGTTTGTTTATTGAGATGCTTACCCCATAAGGTGATAATTTGGGTCATTGCCTTCTAGGTTTCTATTCTTTTCACTTGGGGATGATCAATAAAGTGCCACTTGGGCTGAAGAGTTTGGAAAGCCACAGAGCTGTTTTTTCATTATTTTAAAATGCAGAATAAAGCAACAATGGATACTTTTAGTCATTCTATAAATAAAACACTTCCTCTTCCTTTTAATGGAGACAGATGGATTGAGTCTCCGCTGAGTAGCCATTAAGGAAACACTGTCTGGTAGGTATATATCTAGCTGCACTAAAGATGATAAATGATCCTGGAGGCTACTATCATCTAACAGACATTTTTGTCAAATTACTATATTTTTTATATGTTTAAAATTCCTGGAAAGTCATTTATTACTCCTCAATTTAATTCTAATTAAACTCAAATTCATTTAGTTTTGTTTTACAGCTGGTATAACTAAAACAAGTATGTTTTTTCTACATCTCGAGCTTTTCTTATAATGCATAACTAAATGTTACTTGACAGGTCACTCTCATGTCATTCATTATACTTCAGTGCTACTTTATGGTGCCCAAGTTATAGAACTGGGAAAGATCCTACACATTATCTGGTCCACAGGTCCAGAACTGGCAGGTAATCCATGCTCCCTTTCTTGGTGAAACAGGATAGAAGAAATAAAAGTTAGGTAGAAAGGAAGGAAGGATAAGGAAGTATAATTTTAATGTAAAATTCTGCATACTTTGCCAGACTTGTAACACCCCAAGCTAGTCTCTCTCGCAGGCTTTGGGAAGTCTATAAATATCTGGGAAATCTATGAATCTGCTGTGTGCACTGTAAAGTAACACACCAATAGGTAGATTAAGTAAAGAGAGATTTGAAATTTTAAGCAACCTATCGTTTAGGAGACTTCCAGCATTGTCTATTGACTAGGTATTGCAGGCCACATCAGTTTAAGGACACCAAGAAAAAACCAGACCACCATAAACCGTCCAGAGATCACCAGACCCATGTCATCCTTATATACCTTCCCACACCTACCCCTCACCAGGTTTCCTTTAAAAGAAGAGTCACAAACTCCCAAAGTTCATCTTTTGAAATAACCCCCATTCTCCCTTGAATGTGTACTTGCCTCCCTAAATGAATATCTGTTTTTGCCTCTAATTGGTCATGCTGAACTTCTTTTTCACCACCTATGCTAATGACCCTGCTGGTCCTGAGTCGAGTTCCCTGCTCCCAAGGAACTCCTAAGGACCGTCTTCCAGAGATATTTATTCTTTGGCATCTCTGGAGCATTGATTGGTACGGTTCTCCTATTAGCCACAGCCCAAGCCAGACTCTCTTAGAATTTGAGGGTAAAATTCTTCCTCCTTTTCCAGTACCTTCACAGGTAGAAAAGCAAAGTTTATTTTATCAAGGTCACATAGATAATTCATCACAAAACTGGGTCTATGCCCATGTCTCAGACTTCTTATTCCCACTTACTCTACTGCACTGTATATTCCAGCTGACATGAAAACAAAAAACAAACAAAAAAACTGTGTCCTGAAGAGACAGCCAGAAGCCCAACATGTACAGAAGGATGTCTTTGTGTGTCCAAAACTGCTCAAAAAGAGCAGCCCAGCAGGAGACCCAAGGCGAGCAGAGAATGGTCTCTGTTGCTTAATGTTGATCAGACCCCACCCACAGAAACAGCTGCCTCTCCAGCAGCTCTCTCCCATCCCCAGCTCCAGTCCAAATTGATTTTGTGCTTCCTGTTTTTCTGTGCTTGACAAAGAAAGCAAAAGTAACATGCTGTCAGTGGACAGTTGCCAAAAAGCAGAGTGGTCTTTTTTTTTTTTTAATTAAAAAAAAAAAAGAATCACCCACTTCAAATTTCCTTCCAACCGCAGTTCAAAGTCGCTTTGCAAGCAGCCACTGCATTATGCTAATAATATGCTAAATCATTAAGGTCTTCCTATTTGTCTATTGATTGTTTAAGTAGAATGTTATGACAGGGAAGTATGGGTGCTAGGAGTATCGATCAGCCCACAGCGTATTCTTAAGCAGGCCACTCTCCCGCATGCATTACACTAACTTTGATATATTGCCCGCCATGAGTCATTTCATCAAGACCCCTGACAAGGCACAATGATAGTCTTTTGGGAGGAATTTTAATTTTCTGGAAAAATTGAGAAAATATAGAGCTTTATATACGAATAAATTTAATAATTATGTATTAGGTGGTTTTCATGAGCCAGACACAGTGCCAGGAATTTGACTTATATCATTTTGAATATAGCAATGCTGCACAAAGAAATTATTATTTCTTTGTACACTTGTTGAAACTGTGAAGTCACTCTACTCAACTTGTGCCTGATGGTGGCTATTAAAAATATTTCAACTTCGATTCTTCTAAGTTGAAGCTGTTGTTCTTAGATATGTCAATACATTATTGAAGGAGTAACTCTAGCTTACTGGATCATATTTCTGGAGTGAGTTTCAGAGAGTGAGTGAATGAATAATTGAGTACCATCTTTTTATAAAGTCAGTTCTATTCCCATTAGTGACAAGGTGAGGGACATTGGGAATGAATGGGTCCAGCATACCAGTCTCTCTTGGTGAAGTAGTAACAAATGTATATAATTGAAACATATCCTTGGCACCCAGAACCCAGAACACACTTATTAGTGGTCTAAGTTTATTCACTGACCCCACTGATCCACGCCTCCAGGGAAGCTGGACAGAGGTGAAGTTCCTGAGATGAGGAGGGCTTCTTTGACACACAGTAAACTCAATTGAGTATTCAAAGATAATGCTCATTTTTAAAAGGTTAAAGCAAATTTCAGAATGGTCTTCAAGCTGAGATTTGTGGAGATGTCTTCATAGAGACTGGAGAAAGGGACAAAGAGGAGGGAGAAATGAAATTTCAGCACCCTGGGTGTCAGCCGGCTTTGAGCAGAGCAGCTCTTCTCATCTCTCATTTGACATTATCAATTATGTATAAGCTTTATCCCTTAAAGAGAATTCTTCGTGGGGAACAAAAGCCCTGAAATAGGAGTTGAAGTGACGTGAAATATTTGTAAACTAATCACAGAGTGTAGAAATACCCATTCCCCATTTTTTTTTTTTTTTTATTTTACTCTACCTATAGAAATGGACTTTAGGAAATGTTGTATTCCTTGACTATTCAGGTCCCCACCTCATTACTATTTACTCAGAAAATTAAAATCTTTGACCCTAACACTCATCCTGACCCTGGGCCTTTTTCAACTATTTTCCTTGTCAGCTAAGCACAGATTACTGTAACCAATTGCTAATTCTCCATTCACACACTGCATGGATTAGCTTTCTGTCAAGCAAAGGTTTAGCTATTCTATTGCCCCAGTCAATTATAAACAACATTCTTTCTGCCAATACAAGGTAATAGTTTTCTCTGAGCTTCAAAATGCCTTTCTCACTTTTGACATTTTTTTTGGTCTGTTCACATCTTTATTCATTAATCCTTCTTCTGTACCCCAAAATTTCTCTTTCCTGCTTTTACTCCAAATTATTCTTTTGTTAAACTTTGGGCTCTGTTCAGTATTTTAAAATTTCTTTAGGAAACTGGTGTGTTTCTTTTCTATAACCTTATTTCCAGTTTGCTTAAATGTCTGCAGAAAAGTGGCTCAAGATCACACAGTGGTTATTTCTACCCACTCAGTGGCCCAAGCAGTGGGAACTGTAGACCAGTTTTCAGTGGCCAGCTGGGTGCTCCAATCTTTAGTAGGGAACTGCAGGATAGGCACAGTTGGCACCTGCATGCCTGCAGGACAGTCTGCAACCTCAGGTTGAGTAACAGTGAACTCAGGAGCTGGTGCAGTCCATTCACCATGAAATTCCCCTTTGGTCATAGTTTTTTCAGCAGCAGCCTCCTCTGCCTTTTCAATCTCTTTGGCATCTCTGTAGAAGTAGAAATCAGGCATAACCTACCTTGGGTGTTTACAAGAAATAGTGCCTCATATGTGCAGAACTTCTCAGGCTAGCATCTACTATTCAGACCCACAGAGCAGGCTCCTGTTGTTGCACCTAATGGTGATGTCCCCATAGCATGGAGGAGAGTCTGTTACACAGAGCAATGATAGGAAGGTTGATATAAGATGTCTCTGTGAGAGGCTGGTGGTCAGCCCTGGGATCAGTAGCCACCAGAAGACACAGCTCAGGGAAGGCTACCCGGATCTGGTTAGTGATGGTTGCAGGAGAGAAGTGGCCAGCAAGCAACAGGAGTGGCTCCCGTGGCAGCCACAAAATTCAGCACAGCCTGATGGCCAGTATTCCTAAAGGATGTGACACTGACTTTAGTAGGGTTTTCAGTGGCAATACTGGCAAGAACTGTCAGCAGAAGCTTCTCCCCATCCCTCTTCAGATTTATGATGTAGAAATCATTGTTTTTCCTTTTGTAGGTATACTGTTTCATTTGCAAATCAGGGTTGGTGCCACCCAAGTGAGTTCCTGCTACAAGGAATTTTTTTTTTTTTTAAATACCAGGGTTTTGAACCCAGGGGTTCTTAACCACTGAGCCACATCCCCAGCCCTTTTTATTGTTTTATTTTGAGACAGGGTCTTGCCAAGTTGCTTAAGGTCTTGCTAAGTTGCTAAGGCTAGCTTTGAACCCCCATTCTCCTGCCTCCGCCATTTGAGGACATCCTTCTCCTTCATTTATGGGACTTCAAGGGCTCCAGATATTGTGAGAGTTTCAATTTAAATTATGACAAGAATCAAGAACAACACCATTTGGAGCTCTCCCTGGGTGCAAAGGCTGTACAAAGTCTTTTTAAAGATCAATTTCCCTTCTTTCTTTCTTCCTGTTTTTATAACATTATTTTCTTAAAGCAATTAAAATTGAAATTTTAAATCTTTTCCCTGGAATAGACTCCTATCAGTTATGTTCCCAGAGAAGAACAAGGCACTGTCAAAAATTTGATGGAAAAATCTAACTTTTTTATTTCAATTCAAGAAACATTTGTTGCATGCCTCCTACTCAAGTCATGTGCACAGTACATGCAGTCGCGTGATTCAAACAAATGCTCAGTGCCAGAAACTCTGTTTGACTTTTTCAGGGTCATTCTTTTGATTTTTCTCCTGACCCTCTGTCCTCAGCACATGAACATCATTCTCCCATTTTAAAAGAAAAACAAATGCACAAATATGTCCTGAGTCATACCCACATACAATACTTGCTGTGATGTTCTCAGCTTCTCAGCCAAGCTTTAAAGAATTTTAAAAAATGATATATTAAGCTGGGCATAGTGGCGCACGCCTGTAATCCCAGCAATTTGGGAGGCTAAGACAGAAGAATTGAGAGTTCAGAGCCAGCTTCAGCAACGGCGAGGCACTAAGCAACTAAGTGAGACACTGTCTCTACATAAAACACAAAATAGGGCTGGAGATGTGGCTCAGTGGTAGAGTACCCCTGAGTTCAATACTCAGTACCAAAACAACAACAACAACAACAACAAAACAGTATATTACATTTGCTATTTCTACTCCTTCAATTCATATTAACTATTCTGGTTCATTGCAACCTACTCCTTCTGTTAGCATGCCATCCATTCTGCTCCTACTTTTTGAAATATATAACGTACCATTAAAAGAATACCTCTAATTATTCACCCTGCCCTTGAATATATTTATATATAAGTCTGTCTTCTTCATAAGACTAAAGCCCATAAGAAAAATGATCATGTTTAAGTTAGGTTTGCATCATGTTAAACTGCTGTTTAAGTTGCTATTGTTTATATTTCATGAAAACAACATTTTAGGTTCAACTTTTTCTCTCTGTATCTTGAACACCAAATACAGAATGTAGCATAAATTTTAGGTTTACAAAATGCTCAATAACTGAATTAAAATATCCTTAATTTTTAACTTGTTGAATAGCTGTTGCAAACTTTTAAACTTACACTTACTTCTCTGAATCTGTCTCAAATGTTTTGTTCTTCAAAGCCTCAAGAACCAATATACATTATCTTACCAAAAGGAAGAGTTTGCATATTATGAAAACTAATAACATATAAATATTATTATACAATTGTGTTTGAAGCTCCATTACAGGTCTTTGAAATAAAAGATGACTTTCATTTAAGTCATCATTACTATATTATAATCAATAAAGTTGTACTAAAGACTTGAAACTCATGTGACTTCTATATAAAATTTTTTTCAACTTTCATTTGCTTGTGTTACTATATTTCATTTTATTTGTATATTTATTTATTTTGTCGTGGGATTGAATGGCCTTGCACATTCTAGGCAAGAGCTCTTCCGCTGATCAGTATCCTCAGCCCCTTGAGGATTAAAATTAAATCCTCAAGATGATACTGTTATGTTTGTTAAAATTAAAAGATGATACTGTTATGTTTGTTAAAAGTTTTTTACATGTTCTTTTTAGATATACATGAAAGTAGAGTATATTTTGACATATTACACATACATCCTTATCTTAATTCGGATCCCATTCTTTTTGTTGTACATAATGTGGAGTTTCACTGGTAGTGTGTTCATATATGAACATAGGAAAGTTATGTTTGATTCATTCTACTGTTCTTCCTAATCCCATCCCTCCTCCCTTCCCTTCATTTCCCTTTGTCAGAAAAAATTTTCTATATTATATTTAGAACAGTAACCTATATGAGTTTTTCTTGTCATGGGGCAGTGGTAAAGTTCAGGTGATATTGATTTCTAGACTTTTTCCTGACTAGGAGAATTTAGTTAGTTCACGCTAAAACTTCCGTCTTTGAAAGCAGCAGAGGCACAGGGTCTTCTCTCTAATCAAAAGTTGCATCCAGAAGAAGGCAGAAAAATATTCTACCTTTCGTTGTCTCTAGGAAATGCAACTCACTTTTCCTTTATCCGAGTTAATCATGTTTTCTCAATTCTTTTTTCAGTAGCTTGGTCACGATCCTGGATGTTTCTGTTATTACTCTTGTACTTTTTTCCTAGAGGTGGCTCAAATGGAAGAATTGCATTACATTCTCTTCTATATTAACAAATTAAATGTATTCTTAAAGTAAGCTAAAAGAGTTGAAGGAAAATGTGTGGAATACAGATTGCTGGATACATGGGAAGGCTTAATATCAGAGGAAGATCTTGGCCTAGACATTCACTGTAGCTATGGAAGCTAAGTCTATGCCTGGGACTCCACTCCTGCTCCCCAGGGAGAGCATAGTAAGTGAAATGGGAACAGAAATCCCTATTGTGAGTCCCTATGAAGAGAAGGACATACTTACATGGATTTTCTTGTCCATCATCTGGGAAAGCCTGTATGGAAGAAGAATGTATAGCATTCTTAGCAAAAGGAGAATTCCAATAAGTGAGGGAGAGGAACAGAGTATTATTATGCAGATAATGTGTTTTATTCACCTTTATATATAACCTAGTATATGCTATTGGATATGCTGTGGTAATACATGTAAGGGATGAAGTTCTGCTTTGGCAAGAAAGTCCAAACAACAGTGCTAAAGGTAGAATGTTCATAATGCAAATATCACATTCCCACATGCACAAAAGCTACAATAACCTTTTGAGTTCATTTCAAAGACAAGAAAGGATTCTGCTTTTTAAGGGGGAAATGCTAATGTAGAATAGTGTGCTAGAAAACCCAAAGAGCATGAAGTCAGATGAGGTAGATTAGAGTTGAATCCCATGACTTTGGACAAATCATCTGAGGCGTTGGCCATGGAAATGGAAATGAAAGTAAGAATTCATGCTTTTAATGACAGATCCACCAGACAGAAAACTAATATGACAATATTGGACTTGAATTGGACTTTTTTAAAAAATATTTTTTTAGTTGTCAATGGACCTTTATTTTATTTGTTTACACGCAGTGCTGAGAATCAAACCTAGTGCCTCACAAATGTCAGGCAAGTGCTCTACCACTGAGCCACAACACTAAACCTCTGAATTGCACTTTTGACCAAACAGACCTAACAGATGAAAGTAGAACATTCCATCCACAGCAGCATATTTTTCTCTGGCACACATGGAGCATTCTCCAGGATAGACCATATGTTAGGCCACAAAACAAATTTTAACACATTTAAGAACATTGACATAGTATCTAGTATCATTTCAGATTACAGTAATAGGAAACTAACAATCAATAACAGGAGGAATCTGGGAAAACTCACAAATATGTGGAAATTAAACAGCATGCTACTAAACAGCTAGTAAGCCAAAGAATAAATGAAAGAGGGGTTTAAAAATATCTCAAGACAAATGACAATGAAAATATCAAAACCTGTGGGATGCAACAAAAGCAGTTCTAAGAAAGAAGTTTATAGCAATGAACATCTCTATCAAAAGAGAAAAAATAATCCCTAAGGAAACAGTGCAACATTATTCCACAAAGAACTATAAATGCAGACCTAAGACGTTCACAATAAAATCTATTTTTAGAAATAAGCAAAATGTTTGCATATAATTGTTACATCCAGTAGTATTTTAAAAAAAATTTTTTTTGGTTGTAGATGGGCACAATATCTTTATTTATTTTTATGTAGTACTGAGGATTGAACCCAGTGCCTCATGCATGTGAGACAAGCGCTCTACCACTGAGCCACCATCCCAGCCCCCATCCAGTAGTATTTGATGTAACCAATTGTACTCTCCAAAGTTTAGAAAAATCATAAACCATTTGAAACATAAAAAAAATCCATGCTTCTACGAGTTATTGTGAGTACTGAAAGCACTAACATGTGTAAGTGTTTTGTATGTGTAAAAAGTGAACCAAATGTTAGAGATGTCAGTTTCCAGGAAGGAGTTAGCATAGTTATCTGTTTCATGTCTTCTGGAGGCTCCCTTTCTTCTTCTCAATGGCCTTGAAAGAAGGTCAGACAAAGGCTAAGGGATAGGCTGGAGCCAAGAAGATCTTAGTTGGAATCCTGGTCTCATGACTGACCAGTAACCCTGGGAAAGTTACTTGTAGGGAGGCAGTGTGTTTAATGGTTTCGGGTATTGACTCTGTGTTTTGAATTTCATCTCTATCACTTAGCAGTCTTGTAACCGTGGGGACATTGTTTAACTATTAATAATAGTTATTAACATAGCTATCAAATGGAGTAAATAAAGTATATTTTCATAATATTGAGAAGAAGAAGAAGATAGCTGATATTTATTAGTTTGTTTGGGGGGTGTAAGATAGAATATGAACAAATGGATCCTACATTGTGCTGGGATGGCCTGGGAATATGAGGGACATCCAATTAAAGCCAATGTTCAAAGAAGAAGTTTTCATGCTTTTTAAGTAAATGCTACTTTACTTTCTTTCCTTTTGTTGGCTATGAATTAGATATTAAAACACTACATCTGGAGACTCATAGAAGAAAGCTCATTTGTGCTTTTGAAATGAATAAATAAGTTTGAACCTTAAAACTTACCAGACAATCTGGTGTGTAGGGAGCTTGAGAAAAATTTTAGCAAATATACAGAGTTCTAATTCTCCCCCATATGTGAGAAAACCAACTGTTGAACAAAGGGTCAAATATGTGCACAAACCTCACCATGCTAACTCCCACATATATTGCTTCACTACATGCACTGTGTTATGGTTTGGATATAGTTTTGTTCCCCAAGGGTTAATGTATTGAAAGCCTGATCCCCAGGGTAGTGATAGGGGGCTTTAAGAAGTGGAGCCTGGTGGGAGCTGTTTAGGTTATTGAAGGTACTGCTTTCAGAAGGAATTGATGTAGTTCTCAAGGGACCCTGGTTAGTTCTCATGGGGCATCTGATATAAAAGAGCAAGGCTGGCCTCTTCATGGTCTCTCTCTGGCTTTCTCTCTAGCTCTTGATCTCTCACTCTCTCTTGCATTCCCACCATGATGCCATTCACCAGGCAGTTGGAGAAAAGAGGATCCCCAGAGCCAAGCAGAGGTCAGTGATGTGTTCCTCCAAAAGTATGAACTAAATAAACCTCTTTTCTTTACAAATTACTCAGCCCACAGTATTTTGTTATAGCAATGGAAAATGGACTAATACAGAAAATATGTATCAAGGAATGGGGTTATTGGTATAAATATACCTAAAAATTTGGAATCAGCTTTGGAATTAAGTAATGGGTAGAAGTTGGAAAAACTTAGAGGAACAGACTAGAAAAGGTCTAGAATGCTACAAGTGGATCATTAGGAGTGATTCTTGTGAGGGCTCTTGAGAAGAAATTGTCTCAGATGGCAACGAGCATTTGATTGGAATTTGAGGTAAAAACTACTTTTATGCCATTGCAAAGAATTTGGATGGACTTTATCCATGCACTAGAACTTTATGAAAGGCCAAATTTAGTTAATATTTGGTAGAAGAAATTTATAAATAACAAAGCATTCAGGCTACTGCCTGGATTTTATTCAGTGCTTTTAGTTGTCTATATGGTGAGACTAGGAAAAAAAAGAAGTGGAAAAATTTGGATAGTTTGCAACCTGACCAAGGAAGGAATGAAAAAGCATAGTTTGGAGAAGACAATGAGGGTGCATCTGAACAATTGCTTGTTAAAGAGATTAATTAGTGGGATAAAACGGAGTGCTAATCAGAAAAAGAATAGCAAAAATATCTCAAGGGAATCTCAGAGATACTTGAGGCTCCTTCTCCAAACCCAGTCCCAGGGGACCTTCAGGAAAAGGGAATGTCAGGTCACTTTCCATGTTCACCATTCAGGATTGCCTTGGATTCTTCTCCCTGCTCTATGGTCACTCCAGCCATGGGTCAAGCAGGCCAGGTGAAGCTTGTGCCAGGAACAAACCTTGGTAATTTCTACATGGTTCTGGCTTTGCAGGCATACAGAATGCACAAGCTATGGCTTCTGCCAAGATTTCACAAGTTTAAGAGGCTGAGCAGAAGTCTGCTGCAGGGTTGGAGCCCATGAAACCATTCTAGAGATTATCCACTAGAATGCCTAGCAGAATCATGATATAACTGAATTCCATGTCATGTTTTGAATATAATCCTTTCTGTCCCACCACTGGTGGCTTATTTTAAAACTGAGTTTATTTTTCTTTTCTCTTCTGTCTCTCCTCTTCTCAATTGTGGGGGAAGCAAGATTAACATTCTTCCTGTCCTAAATCAAGTTATCTGCCCTTTCACTCACTGTCCATAAGAGTAATGAATCTCCAGATGAGGAAACTGGACCAAAAGCTCCTTTAAAGGTGCAAGTTAAACATTATTGATCTACTGGTAATGATACTTGGAAAGAGCATTTGCATAGTTCTTTGTTCTCTGTTCCCTCTGGCAGTTAGAATAGCAGTCAATGATGTGAGTCTACCACCTTTCTCCTTTACTACCAAAGGAATAAAACTTCTCTTTGCCATTTTTCAAAACTTTGTCCTTGTTAGTGGGAACAAGGACCAAGTTTTTGGTGTCAGTGGGAGGGAACCCAGGAAGGTCGAATAGAGTGTAGTGCTGACCTGGACAAGCTGTGGGCATCAGCATGCATCCTGAGAGAGCAGCCATGCGTCCTGTCACCAGCAAAGGCATAAGAATGGGGTTGACTGTGGTCTTGCAGGCTCACTACCTTTCCCACGGCTGCATGCACAGGATGCTTGACATAGAGTTTTAAGACTTATTGTCTTCCCTGCAGGGTTTCAGTCTTGTTTTGGGCCAGTTACTCCTCTCTATTTGGTCGTTTCTCCCTTTTGAAATAGGAATCTTATCTTAATCCTGTCCTGTCATTTATCTTGGAACTTCTTTTTTGATTTTGTAGGGATTTACAGCTGAATGTTTGCCTTGAGTCTCAGATATGACTTTGGACTTGGGCTGTTGAGTGATGCTGGAATGAATTAAAAATTTGGGACTGTTGAGGATAGAACGAAAGTATTTTGCATTTTGAGACAGACATGAGCCTTGGGAGCCAGGTTCATTTAACTCCAAATCTGAGCTAAATTAGCCACTTTTCTTTACAAATTACCCAGTCTTAAGCATGTTGCAATCGCAGTAGAAAACAGACTAATACAGACCACTTACAAAATGGGCCTGAAAAAGGAATAAAGCTTTTAAAAATTGTCACTTCTATATTCATAAATATGGGTTGTCTACAGAGACCCCAGCAGCTGCCTTCATAGAGCACATTCATATTATCAAGATATAAGGGAGAGGTTTCAGGAATTGCAAACCCTGCAGATCCTTCTTGACCTCCAGGAAAATGGCAAGAAATGATATTTTATTCACACGTAGTGGAATTAGAATCTATTGTCATCAGAAAGCTCAAAATTCTTCCATTTGTGGTGTATTTAATATCTTCACAGTGAAAAGATGCCTTCAACCCCAAGTCCAGACAAGGCTCACATAATGATAGGGGCAATCACCAACTCTGACTGATAAGGACAGTGTAGCCTAAGAAGAGACATGGTTTGTGGCAGAAAGATTGGAGCTGCAAGTCATCTCCTGCCTGGAGATTCCATTCTATTTTTCCATATCTCTTAGTGGCCAAACCCCAGGAAACATGTTGAATGCCCAGATAAAATTTACTATGACAAGAAGTGCACACTATTAGGGAAGCATCCTGTCCCTTTATCAGAGAGGACCAGCAATCTCCAATGGGTGTGACCCATCCAATCCCCTACGTTACAGAAATGTAAGTTATAATACTAATAAATATAAATAACAGTTACTGTTCTTAGATGACTTTATAGTTCAAAAAGTCCTCTTGTGTATATTAGCTGATCCACTTTTCACAGACAACCCCAGGGAATAAATGTTATGGGTTATAGGACAGAAACATTTGGCTGAAATTCCAAAACAAGGAATTTTGGTCAGCTTTCTCCAGTCATCACATATGTTTAAGGAGAATATCTCACAATTCTCCAGGCAAAAGAGACTCTACTACTATGCGAGGATTTGGTTCCCAGTTCTATGAATCTAGATAAAAAAGAGTAAGACCAAAGGTGAGTCTCTGACTTTTTTCTTTTTAAGATTGGAAGGAAAGAAATAAAATTGTCCTTATTTACATACAGATGACATAATTGTGCTATACAGAAAACTCTGAGAAATCTATCTAAAATCTAAATAAACCTATAATAATTAATTTAAATTTATGGGATTATGAGATATCAGATCAATAAACAAGCTCACTATATTCTTTAATTAATTAATTTATTTTACAGTAGAATGCATTTTGACCTATAGTACACACATGGAGCTCATCTTCTCATTCCTCTGGCTGTACATGGTTCAGAGTCAATCCAGTAGTTTAATCATACATGTATATAGGGTCATGTCTGTCTCTTTCTACCATCTTTCCAATCCCCACAGCCCCACCCCTCTCCAAACTCCCCTCTATACAAACCAAATTTCCTTCATTCTTCCCTATCCCCTTGCCCGACTATGGATCAGCATCCACTTATCAGAGAAAACATTGTTTCTGGTTTTGAGGGATTGGCTTATTTCACTAAGCATGATATTCTCTAGGTCCATCCATTCACCTGAAAACTCACTATATTTTATATTAGCAGCAAGCAAATGTGAATGAGATTCAAGTAAAACAATTTATAACAGCATCAAAAACAAAATAGGAAAAATTGAGTCAAATATGTGTAAAACCTCTGCTGAAAATTATAAAGCATTTGTGAGAGAAATTAAGGAAGACATAAATAAATGGAAAGACATAGCATGTTTATTGATTAAAATATTTAATATTATTGAGATGTCAGTTATCCTCAAATTGACCTATAATTTCCATAAAATTTCATTCAAAAAAGAAAGCTATTATTATTTTTTTGTAGAAATTTATAATCAGGCTATCAAATTTATATGAAAAGCACAGAAACAGTAACAGTTAAAACAAACTTGTGAAAATAACAAAGTTGGAGGCCCTCTACTACTTGATTTCAAGATTTACCATAGAGCTATATTAATCAATACACATATTGGTGTAACAAGAAATATAAGTGGAACAGAAGAGATTCCATAATCTCACTTATATTAAAGTTATTTTCACAAAAACACCAAAGCAATTCAGATAGTAATTTTTTACCCCTAAAACACAAGTGTTAGAACAACTGATTAAATATATGAGTACAAATGAATTTTGATACCTGCATCACACCTTAATAAAAAATTATTCAATAAGAATTTGTTCAATAAGATTCAAATATAAATGCAAAAGGTATATAGTCTCAAGAAATAAATACAACATTTTCATGACTTGAGTAGGCAAGATATTTTTAGAATGCTGAAAGAAAAAACACACACATATATATGTATGTGTGTTTGTGTGTGTGTTAGACTTTATCAAAATCAAAACATTTGCTCTTCAAAAGATACCATTAAAAAATTAAAGGCAAATAATAGAATGGAGAAAATATTTACAATTCTGTTACCTGACAAAGGACTGGAATACAAAAACATAAAGAACTTTAAATAAAGAACATAAAGTTTTTAAAGAAACATAAAGAACTTTAAAAAGCACAAGAAAAGCAAATCAATAAAAAATGGTAAAAGAGATTTCAGAAAAGATCTGTAAATGGTCTATAAGCATACTGAAAAGTGTTCATGTCATTGTTCATTAGAGAAAGCAAATTAATATTGCAAGGGAGTGCTCCTGCACCTCTTTAGAATGACTAATTAAAAAGGCTAATGCTAATAAATGTAGAGTAATTGGAACTCAGGTATTGCTAGTGTACAATGATATAACCATTTCAGAAAACAATTTGCCAGACACTCACAAATTTAAACAGTACTCTTTTGTGTTTAACAAGACCACATGCTCCTGTCTGCAAGTGTCTTATATAATGTTCATACTGCCTTTCTTATCATAGTGTTCCAAGTTGAAAACAACACAGGTGTCCATCAACAGGAGTATGGAGAAATATGTTATGATAAATTCACACAATGGAATACTTCTCAGTAATAAAAAGAACCAACAACATGATATATCTCAAAAATACCATACTATTCAAATAAAAAATATAGAAACAAAAGTTCCCATCCCAGTGAAGTTCATAGAAGAGGTAATACTAATTTATAGTGATAAAATTTGAATGGTGGTTGCTTCTTTAGGAGATTTAGTGGGGGTGAGGGGAATAAAGGAACTGTCTAGGTTGCTATTCTGTATCTCAATTACATAGGCATATATTTCCAATACTCACAGAACTGTAAAATTAAGTACAATTACTACATTTGGTTCTGTAGGAAATTAAATTGATAAGAAAAGTGACAAAAATATCCTCTCATATACTAGGTGAGAGAATCATGTTCTCTATTATCTTGAGTTATGTTAACTTGCACCAACAAACAAAATCCAGCAAATAGAATTAAATAATATGAACTGGATTTCAATTAACACTGTCCACAGAGTAGAAGAACATTAATGTTAGTGGTTTTAATTCTCTGTCATTTGATACATATTTAGTTTTGTTTGTTAACTCACTCTTTGGATTCTTTGATTAATTTAGAAAAATGAAAGTCACAAGTCACACGCTGAGCTTCTTCGCCTATGTTTGCCTTTTGCTCAGTCTTGGCAGAGGGGTTCCATTCTGAAGCCTGGTGTGAGATGGGGTCTCTGTCCAGTTGCAGAATTTTGGGTTAGCTTCCACTGGAGTTCATCCAGCTCTTTTAGAGCCTTCAAATGGGAAATAAGCCAGTGCTGATACCAGCATGTCTTCATTGTTTCAGTATCAGGAGCCAACTTAACACAGCAGTGGATTGCAGCCACATCTACAAGATGTCAAAAACACCAAATCCCAGATCCTAATGGCACCTCTGCAGTAGCCAATATCCCCAGTGCATAAAAAAGCCTTTTACAGTAATGTCTCCCCAGTAAAAGGGTTATTCCCAGAAGTCAAGCCATGCTGTCATCTAGATCTATATGCCATTATTAGCTGCACAAGAGAACAGAGGCAATGACTATCTCCAGCAGTAGGAAGGAAACAGAGAAAAAGGAGGAGAACAAAAGGTAAAGGTATTTTATACTGCATTTCTTTTTATACAATTTATCAGGATTCCATCACCAGTGCTTTTAAACATACATTTTGGGGAAGTTAACCATAAATAGGTTAACTGCAGAACTAGGATTTCCACATCTATAAAATTATATTATTTTCCAGAGAATGCTTCCAGAAACACTACATTACTAACTTTAGAAACTTTACATACTGCCAACACTAGCCTTTGGGTCTTCTCCCAAGGCTTTCTTATTCTTTTTAACATTCTTAATGCATATTTAAATAATGCTTTTCCCCCCTTCTCTTTAGACTGTACATTTCTGATACCTTAATCCTGAATCGAATAAGAATTCTGGTCTAGGAAAACTTTTCTGCCTGTGAACATTGATAACAGCAAGTTCTCCAAGTAACACCCAGGCTTTTGCATCCTCTGAGGAAGGGTTGGAAAAGGAAGAGCAGTCATTGTTTCATCCACCAGTGTCCAAAAGACCCAACTGAAGCTTCAGGAGGTCTTGCTTTCAGAAAAAGCCTAGTTGGTCCTATTACAGATCCTTCTCCTGCTGATAGCAAGGTGGGATATATACAGATTTCAGGGGCCACCAGCCCTGCAGTTGCTTTTGCAGCTTAACTAACTCTTGCAGCTTAACTAACTCCTTAAGGTAAGGAGTCTGCTTTGACCCCACCTGTAAGCAAAATTCTTTCCCAAACTTTGTTCTCTTGAACAAAAATGTGCAGCTGCTCTGTAGCATGAGACTCTTGAGAGACCTAGCCTCAAGACCCAGCCTCCAGCAAACCCATCCAACTTCAGTTTGCTGAGCAGTGCAGAGATTCAATTTTTTAAGAAAAAGAGACTTGGGCAGGATCCCAAACCCTTGCTGATGTACATAGTCACAGACCCAAAACTTTTAGAAAGAAAGAATGAAAGGAAGGAAAGAAAGAAGGAAGGAAGGAAGGGAGGGAGGGAGGGAGGGAGGAAGGAAAGAAGGAAGGAAGGAAGGGAGGGAGGGAGGGAGGAAGGAAGGAAGAAATTCAATAGGACATATATTAGCTTCTCATCAGTAAAACAAATACCTAACACAGGCTGCTTATGAAGAAACAGAGGTTTATATAGCTCACAGATTCTGGAGGTTCCAGTTCAAAAGGCATAGTTCAGGCCCTCATCATCTCATGATGGCAGCAATGGCAGGAGCAAACAAATAATTATATCTAGAGACAGGAGCAGAGAGAGAATTGGGTGGGGTCAATTTTTTTTTAATAATAACACTCTCATGAGTGAGAACTCAAGGGATTGCAAGAGAAGTACCTTCTGAGATCATGTCTACAATGATCTGAGGATCTCCCATTAGATCTCACTTCTCCAAGTCTCCACCATTTCCCACCACTACCATTCTGGGACCAAATCTCTATGCACTTTGCAGGGTGGGGGGACACAATTAAACATATCCAAACTATAGAAGGACACAAATAGGAAAAGTGTGTTCTATACTATCATGCTCTACCTTTGGCCTCAATTTTCTACCTAATTTCTTAACCTTGTGAGTTTGACTGACTTATAACCAAATCAGGGAGGGGACAACCATGACCTACCTGCTCTGGGTCCTCCTGAAACCCTCATAGCAGACACTAACAACCCTTCATGACTTAGATGTGGCTTCAGAATCCTCCTCATTCCATAATTTTTGGCATAGAAGAGGAAACTTATTTACAATATGGCACTAACTTTAAGAGTAGACTTAAGAAAACTGTTCCTTGGCCTCTTTTCCTTGACTTTTTGTTCTTTCTCATCATTTAAGGTGGGCAAGTTGTGTAGGAATGTCCTCCTCTTTCCAAATGAGAGGCATTATATTCCCCTTTGTAAGTATAGAAGAAAATCACTAAAATGTTTTAAAACCAGGGATATGAAAGGGCTGAGATCCACCAAATAATCCTCTAGGCAGAAATATGCATTAATGCTTTACTGTGGTCTTGAACTGTATCGGATTTCTTCTTCTCTGGGGTAGAATAGATAGGAAAGGTCACATTGGGATAGGGAGGGGATTGGAACTTCCACTGGCATTAGAATGTGTAACTAGTTGCATGAATTTGCCTTGTCATCACTACATCAAAAAGTATTATCTTTACAGTTCCAGAAACTAAATCAGGGAGAAAAATTGCTCTCTTGAGGTCACAGAGCCAGTAAGAGTAAGAGCTGGATTGGAAAATGCCCATAATACCAAACCCTTGCTTCATCCCCTTTCTAGATAAATCCCTTGACAAGAAAACTAGAAATGAATTAGCTTTGTGGGTCTCTAGAGGGTTGGGCTTAATAATAAACTGAGGCAGTGTGATTTATGGCTAAAGGGAAACCCCCAAACCTATTCACCACCACATTATCCGTGCGATCCACTATTCCCATGCACCCTACTCAACCTTATCACCTTGTGCTTGAAACTCCAAATAAAAGATATACAGTCTCCAAGTAATCATTTGTTTCACTGAGCATTATTTTTTCATCAAGATGCCCCTGAAAAGAATGAACTTTCTCTATCACCCTTACCTTAGCATATACGAGTCTGAACACAGATGCTGACTCTAGTTTTAGAGGGATATTAGCCACTGCTTGAAAAGGAAAAAGAGTATCTCTTACAGAGACAGAGGGGAGTCTGCACTTAACAGCTGAGCAGAAACAGCTATGCCTCTTTCTACCCACATGCCAAGAGCCAGTCCTTTCCTTAGACAAACTGGCCAAGAAAGGTGACTGACAAACTCTACCAAAGTCTAGAAATGTAAGTTCGAGTTCTCTTTCTCATGGTGGATGAATGGGTAATCCTCCTAGAAAAACAAGGGACTTGCAGAACACAAACTTTCAGTCTTGTTATCTGGGTTAAACCTGTTTTTCTAAAGTACTGACAAAACTTATTTTTATATTGTTTTACTTGGCAGAAAGTTCATTATGAATGTCGATAAGCCCGAAAGTCAAGACAGAAGTCTCAGCTCTTCCATTATTGATTAAAAACTCCAAACAGCAAAAACAAACAAATCAAAACAAACAAAAACCAGAGCTGACTCTCGTGCTGAAATCATTGTCAACTCCCAGGTGACAGAGGCCTGGATGCAGTATGACTGAGCATTAAATGAAAGGGGTGTGTAGGTGATGCTCAGGTGCAGGAAGCAATGCTGATACCCACCCAAGCCTCTGCAGTTCCCCATCTCAGGACCGCTCAGACCTTCTGGAACAAGAAAGGTGCATTTTGACAAACCTGTTGTATTAAATACTCCAGCATAATTCACAAAGACCCTGTCTCTTCTAATGGAAAGAAAATCTTTGTAATATTTGGTATTTATGTCAGCTACTTTTCCCTCTTGTAAAGACTCAGAGTATGTTCCACATCATTACCTACCTGGGAGTAGGTGAAGGGCTAGCCTGGGGGGAAAGTGGGACACTTTGACTATTGAGTTTATTATATTGTGGTGATTGGTTTCTCAGACACAAACTAAAATCTTTTCATATCTTCTCTCTTCCTGCTACTTCCATTCTGTTACTGTGCCTAGGAATGGCACAGCACTGTGACAGTCTCCTGGAGTCATTTTCTTGGTCTCCCTCTCCTATTTCATTACCATTACATTACTAATCATGTCCAAAATCCTTCAAGATAGTCTTCATTAACAAGAGATGTTTACCTTGACAGGTATATTTGCAGGCACGGCTCCCCTCATTGACTCAGGAAGAAGGAAGACAGAGAAATAGAGGCTGTGAAGGGTTTCCTACCCTGCTGAAGTTCTTTAAGATGTCAAAAGTCCAGTGGAAAAACTACCATAAAATGAGTCCAGGAAAGAACATAAAAGAGCACTGGGAAGTTTAAATAGAGAATGTGGAAGTTAGCAAAAGGCAGAGGGCCAGGCCTGAGGTTGAACATCTGAAGTCTAAACTTGAGTTTCCTATTCTGGAATATCAACAATAACTTTCCCCACTTTTTTCAGAATTCTTTATACTAATTGTTATTATTGACATGCCCCAAGGAACCATACTTTTTTTTCCTGCCCATATATTTATAGTGCTGTAAAATAAAGGTATTATTTTGAAGGTATTGTCTTTTTCACCAAGAGATTATGAAAAATAATCTCACATTTCAAAGCTAAAAAGAAGGAGTTCATGAGTACCATAATAAAATCCAAAGCACTTGTTCTATTTTATCCTTCCCTAATTCTGGTCATCCTAGATACAGAGGGCATCACTAACAGAAAGTGAACTGTGTATATCGGATAATTTCTAAAACTACAGTTTCAATCAAATCAATTTCTTGCATAGATCTCTTCAAACTGAACTGCAGATCCCTTCTTACATTGCTCACTTTGCTGTTTCGGCCTTTTCCTTCGTATCCAAAGTATATGGCATAGTTTCCCAAGTTACTCATGCCCCTGCTCCAAAGTCTTGTCCTATAAAAACTCTGGAAATTCTTCAAGATCCATCTGCATCTCATTTCTTGAGTCCTCCTTGATATAAGTTCTTCCTCTTCCTAGAAATTTAGGATATTCATGTGTTTGTATGTTTGTGTGTGTGCATCTAATCCACTATGCCTTGTATAAATTGTTTGTGCACAAGCTCTGTGTGTGTCTGAGTGTTGCTACCTTCTTAGTGGAAAAATGGATATCTCCAATATCTGGTATCCCCTGCAAACCCTAACCTTATAAGTTGCACAGCTTTTTGACATTAAATTGCTACTTACTAATATCACGTACAACCAGAGAAATGAAAAGTTGTGCTCCATCTGTGTACAATGAATCAAAATGCATTCTGCTATCATATATACCTAAGTAGAACAAATATAAATATAAATAAATAAATAAATAAATAAATAAATAAATAAATAAAATTGCTACTTACTGAGTCTATTTGTCAAATTTTAACGGGATGGGGATTTCATCCCTCTATCTATCCCACTTAAAAGTTAAGAGTATGGTCAGTTGATATGTCCCAGAAAGAACACTCAGGAATGTCTTGGAAAGAACATTTCTCATGTTTAAAGAATAGAATGTTAACTACGTACCAATACACAAAACATCCCGTCACCCATCTCATTGGTACAGTCACAAACCTGACCCAGCCAAGATCTTGACTTTTAATGCTCTGACTTTTCTATATTTTATTAGCAGCCCCCTCTTTCTATTTGAAAGGCTGACATTCCATATTAAAACAAATAATTTGGGACAACTAAAGAGAGTTGAATGTGAGCTTAATAGAAAAGGACTTGGTAAATTCTCTTTATGTAAGATGTAACTGAATTGGAGTTATCCCAGATATCTATCAGTGTCTTTTATACTCAAAGAAACTGCCACTATGTTGCTAAATATGTGCACGAGGAAGGCTGAAAAGACCAATGTGACCAGCTGTCCTTTCTGCATTGCATTTGAATGAAGGCTGTTCTTTCCTTAGCAGCTGTAGATGCTGTTTGCTGAGCTTGTTGCTATTTTTGATACGGCCTTCTTCAAAAAAGAAGAAATAGAAAAGAAGAAAGGAAAAGTCACACTCTCTCTGATAGCCATGCCATGTCCAGCTGCTATCTGTCCACCTTCCTCAGACTTAGAACTACAACAGATATTCATTCCTGTTTTTAGTTCACTTTATAGCAATGGCTACTGAGTGAATCCACAGTCTTACCTTCACATCTGGATCAGCAGAGAAGTGCCAAGCAATGTTTCTGTAGAACTGGTTCTGTGGCTACATCCCAAGGCTTCAGGTTTTCCTCCCACCCAGCAGTTTATTAACAGGTATTAGCTCCCAAATGACTAGTGAAATTGCCCAGAAAGATTCATATGAAGTCTGAGGCAACTCTAAGTTGACTGCAGCTCCCAGCATTCCGTTGGCATTTAAACCTTCTGCATCTTGATATCTTTGGACCTTGTATATCTTAGACCTTCAGCTGACCAGGCAGTGCCTCTGTGGGCAGGACCACCATCTTGGTACAGCTCTCTGCACCATGATCTGCTTACTGGATACCTTGTCCCTTGGGAAGCAGTGTGCATTAACTGTTTTCAGATATTTTTTAGTGAAGGAAATTTTGGCTTTATGTAGATGAATATGTGACATCTATTCCCCTTTGACTTACTCTTTATCATTGACTGGCCAATATAGCACAATTTCTCACAGAATGCTCCACCTCTAGAAATTTATACCTTTGACTCACATAAACTGACATTTAAAACATGCACTACTACCCACCAGAGTCCTCCTGTGTCACTAGGATACTTTGTTTACTAATCTACTACCTCTTAGCTGAGCAGCACAAATGTTTCTGCAAATACAGGAACCTCTTCATACAGATTCTATGTACTCATCCATCAAGGACTTCTTGTGAGAAAACAAGAGCTCTCGCATTATTTCATTATAGTTCTCATAATAAAATATTTTCATCTCTGAACATTGCTGCATTGCTTATGTGGATATTTTGGAGAACATTTCTAGTCCAATCCATAACAAGTGACTATGAGCTAACTGAAATAAAAGTATAAGATACTAAAGTAAATCTTAGTCCTTGTCCTTTTCATAGTAAGAGGCACCATGCAGAGTTACCTGTATGACTCGGGAGCTGCCCATCTAGGCTTCATCATTGGGTTTTGTCCCTTGTGAACTCATGACCTTTAAAATCTACTCATCATCTCTCTCCTTCAGTTAAATTATCTGTACCATGAGAATAATAATAATATCTGCATCATAGAGTTGCTTTGAGAAACACATGATTTCATATATGTTCAAATAAAAATAAACTAATTAAGCTATAGATAATTCTTACTTATGAAAACAATTTTGCATGTAGCTCATTTAAAAATCTCCAAAATATACCAAATCTATGGTTTTCAGAATGTTTTTGACTGACCAGGAACTTGGCCAGCACTGAGGAGATGAATTACTCAAATTCATTTCTTATGATTCCCCTTCCCCTTCCTGGTTGTGATTCTGATAAAACTTTCTTTGAAATCCTTATATTTCCTCAGCTCAAAGGTCAAAGGAAAAGAAGATGTAGAATATTTTATCATCCCCTTCTACCTATGATTTTAAAATACCAACTATAGACTATCTTTGGGAACCAACTTCTGCAAACAAGGGTCACTACTAAATAATTAGCATGAAGAAAGCCATCCATGCCAATGAGATTTTAGTGAGCTTCTGTAAATGTACTTAAATATGCTCAAGTCTACTATTTTCTTCATGTGTTTTGCCATCAGTCAAATCAATGAATCCATGTCAGCATTTCTGCTCACAATGACTCTAGAAAAAGTATATTTCATTTTATAAACACAAATCAACTATACAATCACAATTTCTTAGGCCAAGAAAACAACCATTCATGTTTATTAAATGCCAAAACTATGCTGAAATATTAATAAAGAGTGAGAAACTTCTACCCAAGCAAGAATACACAACATATTCTTTGGGATTAATGGTAGTGTTTGTACCTGTAGCAAGTTACAGTTTAATGGAACTATACAGATAATATACAATGTTGTTATAATCTTATCAATGAAATACCTGAAGCTGTAATAGGTGAAGTTCACAAAGCGAATTTGTTTCTCTCTCTCTTCCTCCCTCCCTGCCTTCCCCCCTCCCTCCCTCTTTCTTTTCTTTTCTTTTATCTTTCTTTCTTTCTTTCTTTCTTTCTTTCTTTCTTTCTTTCTTTCTTTCTTTCTTTCTTTCTAGAAAGGGAAAAGAAGTTTTACTGCTTTGCTAGCAAAGGAGAAATACAGGGAACTCCTGGCCCAAACGCTGTGATTCTGCCCATCAGGAAGAACAGGGTGTTTTTTAAGAGATGATTCAAAGGTGTTCCCCATTACAGTTGTAATTTACTTGTTAAGTTGGGAGATAGTCATTGCTGAGATCTGGTGGCATCCCCAAGCCTGAATTACTTTCTTCCTGTGGTAAGTACGGGCTCATATGCTGGAGGACAAATAACTCTGCCTAGGATGGGGAAGAAAGATAATCCTGTTTCCCAAGATTAGGGAGAAGGAGAGATTAGGGAAGAGTAGGGAGAGATAAAGAGAAAGAAACATGTCTATTTTGAAAGGAAGTTGCCTGCTGAGCACGGCGATGCATGCCTGTTATCCCAGTGACTCTGGAAGCTGAGACAGGATTGAGATTTTAAAGCCTACCTCAGCAACTTGGTGAAGTCCCAAGCAACTCAGCAAGACCCTATTTCTAAATAAAAAAAGGGCTGGAGAGATGTAGCTCAGTGGTTAAGTGGCCCTGGTTTCAATCCCTAGTACTAAAACAAATAAATCAATAAGAAATAAGTTGCAGTGGCAAAGCAACAAAGTCTCTATTCAAAACATAAAGTGAACCACTGTTACACTTCCCCACTGTTAATATCTACATTCCATTTCTATGGAAAAATAGGCAACATCTCCAAGTTGCTTCCTGCTAAAAGAGAGAGAGAGGGCAAAGTTGCAAAGTCCTTGTTCTCTGTCACGTGGGGCATGGGCAGTTAAGGGTATTTAGCTTCAGGGAAGTCCAGAGGTCCATGGTAGCAGTTGGCAGGTGACTGGACAAGGAATAAGTAGGGTAAGGATCATGCTAAGACAATAATAAACAAGACAGTAAAGCATTACTTTTTTTTTTTTGGTAAACAATTAGCACAAAAGACTAATATTTCAGCCAGTCTCTGAAAACCATGAATATAGTAACTCATAATCATACCATGTAAAACAGATCAAGTTTATCTATGTAGGAGGTTAGGAAGATTTGCAGGTCTATAAGATAAGGCTCAAATGGACTTAAAACAAACTTGTGACTTGAGTTCTTTGTGATTGTTATTATTATTAAGCAATTCCACAAAGGAACTTTTTCTTTGTAGCTTCCAGCTTTACTTACTTTTGGTAGTAAGTATAGTATGTAATTTGGTAGTAAGTAAGTATGACACAAGTATACCTCTTAAGTTACATCTAAAACAATTGTCTTTACTTTTAAACATCTATGTATGACTGTGCTTTGGTTATGTACTTCTGCCAGGTGTTTAAGACCAAGTTGGTCAAAATTGACCTAAAGCAAGTTATTTTTGACCAAGTTTATTGACCTTTGCATTGTACTACCCAAGTCATAAAAGTAGCCTTCCAATGGAAATATTCAAAATGGAAATCTGGAATCCTTGCTATGTGCCTACCAAAACCTCAAACATATTAGATAAGTAACAGCTGTGCAAAAGTCTGGAGGTCATAAAAGAACTTTTCTTTTTGGGGTCTGATCTATTCAAAAAGCTACTTTTTACAGAAAATAAAAATGTAAACTCTCCCCTGACTGATATTGTTATCTGGTTATAGGATTGAGTTCTACATCATTAGGTGCTACCAACATTCCTTAATAGCGTTTTTATAGTGGGAAAAGAAACACAAATTAAAATGTAGACATTGGTCCTGTATCACCTGTATTAAATTGCCTTTTAATTTGATGTGATTCACCAAGTCGTTGTTCTGGCTGTATTTTAAATGGGATCCAAACTCACCTTCAGAGTTTTGAGTTTTGTCCTTATAACCCTCACTACTAAATCATTTTCTAAAATAATCTGAATGTTTTATGCTATGCTTTTTGATGTGGGGTATGGGGATGATAATAAATCTCTCTCAGGCAGTCCTTCTCTACAGACCTCAGGCTAGTAGTAAGAATAAAAACAGAATCTTTATCTGTCTTAATGTACAGCATTTTAAAATATTTTGACACTTCGTCATTTTCCTCCTATAGATTGTTGCTATTTTTTTATTTGTTGTTTGTTTCTTTATCTTGGTTTGGTTTTTAACTAGAAATTATAGAAACATCCAGGGAGAAAATGTAGTTCCTCCTTGGCAATAAATAGGTATACAATTTTTCATTTTGTCTTGAATGGAACCATCTTATAATTTATAAAGTTTTAATCTATTGATATGCTTTTATTTACCTCTGTACTTTCTAGTTTTTTTTCACTTTATTAAATCACCTGAGTCAATATTATTTTTTTTTTTGATGGCAAGAGATAGACTCTTGAATGAGCTCAACCCCCTAAAAGGAAATTCTTTGGTTTGGGTCCCTAGGAAGCCCAAAAGTGAACCTTAGCTTCAAGCAAGGTTCTAGATCTATGAACTCAAATAACGTATTCAGCTCTTCCCTTTCTCCCTTTTCACATAATTTCTCCTGTATATTGGCCTGATTCTCTCTTCCTGAAGATATGCTTACTTTTTTGTGGCAGAATTTAAGCCAGTATAAAACCTCAGACTCAAGATATCCCAACTTGGCATTGTCTGTATAAAGGGACTTCCTTTCTTCCTCTTGTCCCGTCTAAATATCAGCCTAGAAAATGAATTCTGATTATTTTTTGGGGTCAGATTCTCAATCATGGAATAATTATTGCCAAAGGGCAATTACTGTTATAGGATCCAGGGCCTGGATCACATGCCCACACACCACGTGGAAGGTAGGGGTGGGACACCAGATCTGATGTCTCCATCATAGTTTCAGGGAAGAGGAAAAAGTTCTGCAAACAGAAAAGGGTTCTGTTATCAGAAGAAAGAGGATGCAAAATGTGCTAGGCTGTGTTAGGGTTCTCTAGAGGAACAGAACCAATAGCATGTTCTAATATATATATATGTATATTATATACATGTATATATAATATATAGTGTGTATACATACACATACATACACACAATTTGTATAAAGAGAGTTTTATTAGATTGGCTTATACCATCAGAAGCTGGATAATACAACAATGACTAGGTGGTCAGCCAGAGAAACCAGTAGCTACTCAAAAAAGCCAGAAGTCCCAGAACAAGAAAGATCAGTGATGCAGCCAGCCCCAGTCTGAGGCCGAAGGCCTAGAAGCCTCCTGAGGAATTGCTCATGAAAGTTCATATTGAAAAATGGAAGAAGCTGGAGTTCAATGTCCACAGGCAATGGCAGTAGCAATAGACAAACCTGCTCAAGAAGAATGGAGCTTCTGCTTTTGTTCCATCAGGGCCTCCAGCCTATTGGATGGTTAGATGGTGTTGCTCACATTCAGGGTATGTCTACCCCCTCAGTTTGCTATTCCATAGGCCAATTGTCTCTGGAAACACTCTCACAGACACACCCAGAAGTGTGCTTTATTCATTTCCTAGGCATGTCTCAATCCAATATAAATGGTAATCAAAGATTAACTATCACACAAATGAGCCAAAAATGGTATCCACTGGGGTTCTGCACTTGGCCTTAGGGTTTTCAGCAGGATTCACCTAAAGATAGGAAACATGACTTTGAGATGCACAAGAATCTGCTGCAAATGACTGACCACTGGTTGAGGAACTAGTACCACTTCTTCAGCACTTGGAGTGTTCTTTAGTCATGGCTCTTATATGTGCCACCTATTCTTGTCTCTTCCATGCATGAGGGTGGGGCAACTTTCCTGACAAAGGGAAGAAGTAGGTGCTGATGGAAGAAGATGGGCTAGTTGGAGGGAAACATGTTACACAGGTATTGGAGCACAGGCTTTGAAATCAGAGTGACAGGTCAGTATCTTCAGGACCCTAACCTTTTTGATCCTTAATTTATAGCTCATTGGGTTATTGTGAGAATTGATTGATTAGAACACCAATAAGCTCTTGATAGGCAATAGTCATTATCATTATCCAGAATATTATTAATATGCCTCCCTTCCCTCTGCTTCTTGAGTTGAGAATGAAGAGTAGCAAATTGGAATACACGACACTCTTGGATTAAGAGCCAGATAGCACAATGGTATCTACAATTGGATATAGGTGCACAATGCTCTTTCCCAAGAGTTTTGTATCCTCTCATTTAGTCTTCAAAGCCCCCACTGAGTTCCATGTCATTAAGATCTAGGTTTCAGAGGAGGAAGATACTGCCTGATGGGACTGTGATTTTATAAGGTCACATAACTGGAAAGTTACAGAGGCAGAATTCAAACATAGTTTTTCTGACTTCACACATTTTGTGCTCTCTTAATTATACCACAATGTAGAGACCTATTTTTCTCAGGGACCAGCATGTGCCTGAACATGGCCCTGTTAATCAGACTGCATCATGGTAAGAACAGTGGCCTCAGAAGACCCTGAGAATTCTCATTAGGTCACCAAGGTTTTGAACATTTCTGCCAGAGATTGTCCCAGAAGGTGATAATAGGTGACAAGCTGTGACCTGTTTGAAAGAAAAGAGGAGAGAAATGTTAAGAAGAAGAAAGAGAGGCTGAGTGGAAGAAAAGGATGAAGGATAGGGTGAGGAAAATTAAAGTCTGCCTGATTAGAACTAGTAGGAGGCCAAAGTTATCTTTTTTAACTTTATTGCACTTTTTCATAAAAGAAAATTACCTTGGTCAATGGCAACAAGTATTATATGAGAGCTTAAAACAGGGAAAAATGAGAATGGCAATTTCAGGAACAATTTTAGGAACTAAGTTTTCTCTTGAGAATCTGTTCATTTAACCTTTGGAACATGATATTCTTAGG
This sequence comes from Geosciurus inauris, assembly GCA_004024805.1. Lineage (NCBI taxonomy): Eukaryota > Metazoa > Chordata > Mammalia > Rodentia > Sciuridae > Geosciurus > Geosciurus inauris. The sequence continues at coordinate 144,535 of PVHX01001277.1, read as the reverse complement.
AATTTCTACATTGGCAAAATTTATTTGGCTTAAATATTTTATTCCTCTTCCCATACAAAATCATCAATTTTTAGCTTACATCTTATTGCTTAAAGTATCACCTTGCAAAACACTCTCTACTCAATATTGACAGAGGATTTAACTTTTAATTATTAGCCTATACCTGATTTTCATCTTCCTCCAGTTTTCTCTGATACTGCCACCTTCCTTTAGGGAAGAGTCTTAAAGCTCCCTTAAAGACATTGGTGCACACATACAGCCAAGACATACAAGACAAGCTTGAGCTTTGAAAAATGCCAAAAGATGCATCCATGAGATGAAATCACAAACCTGTCATCTGGGCTCTTTATTTTTATTTATTTAATTTTTATCTTTTGATTCTCAGCCTGCATGTGCAGGAAAAAGTCAGGAAATTTGCTTGTGTGAACTACAGAAATGTTAGTTTTCCATTCAATAATTCTTTCCAGCAAGACTATACTGAGAAGGAGAAGGTGAGGTAAATGCACAGGTTCCCACCAGAGAGGCATATCCCCTTCAGTATGGGCAGCATGTGCAACCTTAAAGGTAATAAAAGTTGAAAAATGAGCTGGGTGCAGTGGTGCACACCAGTAATTCCAGCTACTCAGGAGACTGAGGATGGTCTGGGCAACTTAGAAAGACCCTCTCTCAAAATAAAATTTGAAAAAGGGCTGGGGATGTAGCTCAGAGATAGAGTGCCCTTGGGTTTTTTTTTCCCCCAGTACCCCACCATACACACATACACACAAAGAAAACCCTGAAAAATGATCTTTCAGTTTCCGATCCAGCATATTGAAATTTGCTAAGGACTAGAGACACCTAGACATAAATTGCTTAAATAACACAGTGTCCTTAAGTTGGTTTTCAGGAAAAGTCAAGAGAATCCACTCAAGGATGGTTTGAAATTGGCTTTTCAAGAATGGACATGCGTAGGTTGGGGCTGTAGCTCAGTGGCAGAGCACTTGCCTAGCATGTGTGAGGCACTGGGTTCGATCCTCAACAGCACCACATAAAAATAAGTAAATAATAGTACTCTGTCCATATACAACAATAACAACAAAATTTAATTTAAAAAAATGGACATGTGCAGAAATAGCAGCGTCTCCAGTCAATGACGTTTTGATGTCACAATCCCCAAATCCCCCAGCAAAACATGAAAATTCCTCCCAAGAAGGAGAAAGTAGCCTATTAAATGGTATAATGACCATTTATGCCTGAAAAAAATAAAAGTATGAACTCCCCCTTCTCACCTTTCTACTCCCTTTCTACAAATCCCCCCCACCTACCAACTGTTCAGGGAGACATATTTGAGCTTTCCCCCCAACCCCCAACTTTTGGCCTTCTTGCCAGTTAACTGCTCAATAAAGTGTTTTCTTTTGGCAAAAACCCAGTTTCATAGTATTGGTGTCTGTGCACCACTGGAAACAAAAAAGCCCAATAACAATATAAGAAGCTTGGGAGTTGTCTCTCCACATAACAATAAAAAACTGAACAAAGTGAGAATCAGCAGCTTTTCCTAGATCCACCAGACAACCAAGATTACTGAGTAAAATGGCTGCTCCTCACATGAGAGAGGCAGAAAGATAGAGTAGCACAACTAAGTGGAACAGGAGTCCAAGAGAAGAAAACTCCAGAGAACGGTACTGAAGCAGGGGTTAACAAATTGCTGGGGGATCATTGTGGACAAATCCAAGAGTTAAAAACTCCAGGAAGATCCAGTCATGGGAAGCTCCATACTTTTATGAGACTTGTCTCTCTCCACAAACTCTACAGGTTTTCAAATAGAAGAGGGGAGAAAAACTCCCTTGTGTCTCCAACACAAGGAGTATGGGGTGGGGGATGGTTTAAAATATACCAGACCTTTCTGTTCATAACAGGACCTAACCCACGAGGGTCTTATCAGAGCTTAACTGGCCTGAGAGAAGGGAAATACTGAATTTCGTCCCCCTCTAACTTACTGACTCATCCAAGGGAAAGCAATAGGAGAAAACCAAGAAGCACTTGTAAAGATCTTAGCCCAAGGACAGAGGCTCAGTGAAAGACTGAGACCTAATCACAGGGCTAAAATGTTAGAAGAAATGTATATTTTAATAAAAATTTCTTTTGTTTAAGGATCCAAAATTCATTCAAAGTTGCTCAAATAAAATTAGACAGGTTTCTTTTGAAGGAAGTAGAGAAGTCTTCTATGAACCAAGAGAAAAAATAAAACTTCAAGGCCTTATAAAGCTCTATGAGGACCTACCTTAATTGAGCCCTCCATCCCCTCTCTGAGTCTGCCCTTGCCACTATCTCCTTATTCACTCTGTCCCATCCTCACTGGCTTCCTGGCTACAATGTGAATGTGCTAAGAGTTCCCTACCTCAGAGAGTTTGCAAAGATCCCCTTTACCTGGACTGTTTCTCCTCGGCTATTAACAGGTCACTACTGCTCTAGTCAGACCTTTGTTCAAATGTCACCAACACAGAAATCTTCCCTAATGACTTAATGTTGCTTCTTCTATTTCTCTTACCTGGATCTGTCCTTATAGCACTCAACACTTCAACTTGTGTATGCCTTTTTGTTTATGTATTTTCTCTTTTCCACTGAACTGGCCCATGGTAGGCTCTTAGTATTTGTGGAATATATGGAAAAATAAAAGAATTAATCAGAAACAGGTCCTGATGGATACCAGAATCTGTCACCTCAAAATATATCTCTTGGACATATGGATTATTTTGAGTAAAAAGCTGTTAAGAACCAGCAGAGGAAGGAATATCTCTAAAATCAGGGTTTTCCACAAAGGAGACTTACAGTTATAAAGGAAATTCCCATGGCTGGAGATGTCTTACTCTCTGTACCAGGAAGAAGAGGACTCTTAACAACTCTTATTAATGGAGGAAACAGAGACTTACAGCTATATAACTTTACTATATATTTCCTAGTCACCTTCCCATAAATTGCTTCTCTCTTACCCAGAAGCCCCAGACCCCTTTTACTTTAGCTTAGGACAGTATCTAAGCCTAAATTCTAAATACACCTTAAGCTTACTCAGAGTTCTCATATCTGGGTACTGCCATGAGTTACATACACAATTCACACATCAATAAACTTAGTTGTTCTTTTTTATTACTCTGTCTTTGTGCAGTCTGATGTATGGGGCCCTGGTTAGCAAACCTAAGATGGGTAAAGGAAGAGATTCTTCCTGCCTTTCAGAGCCAAGTAGACTTTAGAGAGTATAGCTTCTACCTCACTCTTGCCTTTGCATTTTGCTTCTATGTGTTTGCTTCATTAGTCTTCTTCTTCAACCAGCTTCTGACTCTCTGTCCTCATGACATTAGGAAATGCGTAACAGGCGGTTAGCCTCAATAGTGTTCATAGATCCACCCTAGTGCTTGTTTCCAACTTCTATTTCACTCTGTCTCTTGGATCAGAGTCACTATCTGTCCAGCAGGAGTTTTCACAAATTTTGTTTTTGTTGGTGGGGGTGGACAAATTGCATATACAGACTGATACCTACTCCTTGAAGACTGAGATTCTTCTAGAAAGGAGCATGGAAGGAGAAGCAAGTACTTGAAATGTGCCTTGTTGAGGTAAAATGTCAGCTGAAGGAAGCCAAGAAAGGAACTAATATTTATTAGTAGAGCCCCTGCTCACTGCCAAGTACTGTACTCAGTACTTGAGAAGTACATCACTCAAACTTCCTTTCAAGTTTCCAAGCTAGATATTCCTATCACCATTTTCCTGTAGAGATTAACCTATTGTCATAGGTGTTATAATAGAAGAGGTATATGGAGACTCAGCCTCAAAGACTGACTCCAAAATTGATGTTATTTGCTTTTTAATATGCTATGTTTGGACAGTTTAGTTTAGGTTGGAAACAGATGCATTGAAGGGCTTCATGAAGAATTTGAAGGAGGTAGAATTGGCATCATCAAACATGGGAGAAAGGCATGGCTGATGAAGAGAACAGCAAATTAACATAAAATTGTACCACACTAGCACAAGTTATGAGAAGAGGGAAATGTCCTCCTTGCTTAGGTACAGGGATGAAGAGGAAGAAATAGGATTGAAAAGTTATTTGAAGCCAGATATGGTGGTACACATTTGTAAACTCAGCTACTTGGGAGGCTGAGGCAGGAGGATCAAAAGTTCAAGGCCACCCTGGACAACTTTGCAAGATCCTTTCTCAAAATAAAAAGGAATAGGAGTGTAACTCAGTGGTAGAGCACTTGCCCTCATAAGGCCCTGAGTTCAATACCTATATGTTGGTCTGTAACCAAAATTCCTGACAAGAATAACTTAGAAGAGAAAGAGTTTATTTAGGGGCCCTTGGTTTCAGAAATTCAGTCCATGGTTGGCCAAATCCATTGCTTTGGGCCTAGGATGAGGCAGAACCTCATGGCAGAAGAGTGTGGCAGAGGTAAGCTGCTCAGCTCAAGGCTGTAAGGAAGCAGAGAGAGAACCAGGGACAACATATAGTTCAACGCACACCCCTAGTGACCTACCTTCTCCAGCCACACCCCATGTATATGTACTTACCGCCAGTAATTCATTTAAATTTTTAATCCACCAAATTGATTAATTGACCAATGAGGTTACAGGTCTCGTAATCTAATCATCTTGTGTGTGAACACTGCTGAGGGGGACACTAAAGATCTAAGCCATAATACATTGGTACCACAAAAATTAAAGGCATTGGGGATCAGATCATAAAGGGCATTTAAAGTCATTTAAAAGCTGTATCTAATGGACCTCGACAACTTTTGAGTGATGGTAAATTCCCAAGAAATAGAAAAGACCCAAATTTTATGGGATATACTTCAGCAAGGAAGATTTTCTACTACTATAATATCTAAAATATATCAGCTATAATTCATCTGTGTTGGCTGCTGTAACAAAAGACCACAAACTGGATGGTTTAAATAATAGAAATGTATTTCTCATAGTTCTAGAAGCTGGGAAACATGAGATCAGGGTGCTGGCTCATTCAGTTCCTGGTGAAGACTCCCTTTCTGGTTTATAAAAGATCACCTTCTTGCTCTGCCCTCACATGGCCTTTTTTTTGGCTCATAAAAGGGGGAGGAAAAAGGAGGAAGAGAAAAAGAGGAAGAAAGAGAGAGCACTCTGGTATCATCTTGAAAGGACACTAATCCCATCAGTCCAGAACCCTCCCTTATGACTTCACATGATCCTACTCACCTTCCAAAGGCCTCACCTCCAATTACCATTACATTGTGAGTTAGGGATTTGACATATGAATTTGGAACTAATCCAAGTAATATAAGAAATACAAATAATATAAAGATAGCTTTCAAGCCATCACCTACCTGCAGGGAGTCTGTTTCCTGCCTGAGTCCATATAACTTCAGAAGAATCTGGTACCCAAAAAGCAGACTTGGAATTTAGATGGAGACTCCAACGTTGAAGGGGCTCTTCTTATTATGGTAATGCTCAACTGTAATTTTTCCACATGGACCCAATACAATACAAACCACTATTCAAACCTGGAAAGTTCCTCCAGGTAATTTGGCCATCTTCTTTGCTCCACTGTGGTCCTCAAATCCTCACTGACTCTCATCTGAGAGGTTTATGAACCAGGAAGAAAGCCTATAGCTCAAGGACCATCTCATTTATAGGAAACATAAAGCAGGGATTTTTCTCTTGTCCTAAAATATCCAAATAATCCATCCCCCAAGAATGAAATAATAAATCTCTCACCCAGGCTCTTTGCTTTGATCTTCAGCTTTACTTCAATCGTCTCATCCTGGCACAACTAGATCAGAATCAGAAAATAATCTGTCTATGAATGATATACTGCAGGAAAGGAAGAGAGTACGCATTTTCCAAACACTTTTCTCTGTGCTGTAGTTTATACATATTTCATTTTAAAACTACAAAAACCCTGCAGAGAGTCTTCATGTTTTCTCTATACAGATGAGGAAATTGAGGCATGGAGAGATTCAGTCATTTGCCTGAACCAATCCGTGAGCCTGCATTTATGTTACCTGAGCTGTTTCTGATAAGACTGTAACAATGAAATCTTGAAATTGGCAGGATTTTAGTCACTTAAAATGGTTTCTTAACAAGCCTTAGCAAAGCCTTAAGATTCCTCTTAGGTCAGAATGCCAAAACATCATTTATTAGTTCTTTTTCATACAAAGTCAGAAGGAGATTGCTGTGGGTACTTGTCAGTTGCTCATTATCACCAAGGCGACCCAATACTCAGGAGCCCATTTGGGTCCTCCAGGGATACTACAGTCCTCCAGCCAAGGGCCCTGTTCTCTCCCTTTGGCATAATGTTTCTGTGCATGTTTTTGGCATTCTACCACTTTGGAGCTCAAGTCTCTGCTTCCTTCCTCATTAGTCTGAATTACATTTACATGTTCAAAGGAAGGTATAGACTGTCTATTAGTAGCTACAGCAATATCCCTCAGTAACTGCCATTCACCTACTTAGTGAGCTCAACAGATAACTTAAAGGAGTCAGATTCCTGCTATTGAAAAAATATTGATTATTCTGGAAAAAATACTTGTGAATATAAAACAAAATAGAATTTAACAAGAATCCTAAATATTTCTCTTCCATCCTCTTATGGAAGCTAATAAACTGGGAGCACAGAGCAGATTTCCAGCAAGATCCATTGCAAGCATGGTTTAGAGAAAGTCGTACATGACAACCAATTATTTTTTCCAATGTGCAGGATGAATACTAGAAATAGCAATTTAGTTCATCTTGGAGGCATGAGCAGGATGATTGGGTTTCAGATGAAGTGAGGATTAATCCTCACCATTGGTGAACTTATTTGTTAAGTACCTCTTAGATTGCAGGGGGGTGCACTTGTAAAAACCCCCTCTGTACTGGAGGTTGTTCCTGTGAAAGACCCCCTCTCCACAGGTGGTTGGTAAAGTGTGATAGTAATGGACTCCTCATTAAGAAGTTTTGCCTGTGAATCTGCTTTCATTTTTTTTCCAGAATTTATTCTGCATGCACTTCCCCTTTTTTCAAATACATGCTAATTCTATTCCCCATATTTCTTCACATGAAATTATAAGAATACCATAATTATTTATAAAGAATGTCAAAACAATGCATTAATAACATTGTAGAGTTTAAAGCTCTTTAATATATAATCTATTCATGAGCAATATTAAGTAGCTTTGCTAGAATGATGTGTAAATAAAGAAAACATAAAAATTCATGCTATGAGTTTGTTGTCTCTATATTTCGGATATACTTAAGCTATTTCACCTTCATTTTTTTTGAACCATGACATTGTCCTTCCATCTAGTACCTGATTTTCCATGGATGACTTTTAAGAAGATTACATGACAGAACAATGATCATATGTGAACACACCTTTTCCTCCCTGGATTTTAATACTAAGTTTGTATGGAGGAAGAACATCAATTCATTAAGCTAATAATGTTAATGGCTGGACTGGATTTTTTTAAAAGGTCTTTCCTCTCTTTCTATAAGTTCCCAGCTGTGCACTTTGAGAGAAATTAACTTCATGCCCTGCTGAAGGGGTGAGCCCTGACAGCCCAATCACTGTGTTCCATCAATCCATCCAGTCATGGATTGATAAGTGTTGCAGGTTAGGCCAAGATTAACATGTTTCCTGGGAGTTCCTGAAAAAGGGCCTGACTCTTTTTTTCTTTTGGAAACTACCAGAAGAGAAATAATTTCTTTCTCTAGATAGCATGCTATGGATTTGAGGTCTGAACTGATATAGCTCTGTCATTACCAAGAGGGAATCACCTAGAGATGACAACCACATTCATAGCCAGCCAATGAGAGAAATGCAGAGAAAGAAAATTGGAGCTTAAGGACCTTCAGCCTCTGGAAGCCTCTCCTGACGTTAAGTCTGCCTTTATTTAGTTACATTAACCCATGTATTACCAATATTGCTTAAACCAGTTTACCTCATGCTTTTTATTTCTGGCAACCAAAGTCTACTGATGGATGCAACTTCCAAATACATCTACTTCATGTTGGTTGTAGCTTTCCAATGGGCTTCTCCTTTTCTCTTTGGATTTTTCTATAGCTGAAAGACCTTACCTTTTTATTTGATTCTTCAAAAATAATCCAGGTAAGATGCTCTGTAGAAGTCCTCATTTGCCTCTCAAAGTAGTTTGAGATTCCACTGTTCAATAAGTATTCATTGATCACATGCTATATGACAGTCACACTTTTTTCCAAAGAGGACCTCTATGTTTATCTGTTTTCATTATGTTGATGTCCACACAATTTATTGGAGAAACTACTAGGCAGTTAAATATGTGAATGACAGCTCAGTCAAACTTCCTCATCTTAAAGACTGCAAAATTGAGCCTAAAAAAGGTTAAGTAATTTATCTAAGGCCTCATAGTAAATTCCAGACTTAGATATTTCTGGCTGCTTGATCTGTGGTCCAGTGGCCTTTTATTCCACTCTATAGCCTGCTTGCATTGAACATCACTATCTTCAACAATAATTATGGTATTATTGTCTTTCCCAGGTTTAATTATCCAAATCAGTTTGGTCTGCAAAAATTGAATCAGAAAGCTAACAGGATCTGATTTTCCTATGAAATTTCTAGCACTTCCTATTTTCAGACAGGCTAGAAATACCCTGTGAACAGCCTTTCTCATGAGATTTTGGCATCTGCCTCTTGCTATGATCAGAAATAAAAAGTTTAGAGGTTGGAGAAAACTAGTGGGAAAAAGATACCTGCAAAGTCTTAGTTCTATGTATGCATGGGAACTTTCAAATATCAACCACAGACCTTGGCGTTGCTCAAGTTCTATTGATTTTTTCCCCTCCTGACCTAATGTTTGTCCTGACCAATCTGTCCTATTTCACAGCAGTCAATTGGTGAATTCAGAGTGCTATGTATTATGACAAGACTAATTTTGAAGTTGAGATAAAAACGCTTTTTGTTTTTATTAATCAGATTCAGGAATGATCATTGACTGATCACTGATGCTAAGATCTTTATTCCAACAGAAAACTACAGGATTCTCATGGAAGCTGATTTTTGTTTATTTGGGTCCTGATATATAATAATTCAAGTGACTGTTGATAAGATCCAAGTAGACACATAACGACATAACATCAGCCTTTCAAAAATACAATTTCCTTTTTTACTGCTATAGGAGGAACTGGAATGGATTTTAACTCCAATCCCAGGAGTATAGTTTGGTTACTTAGTATCAGTATTCAATATACTAATACACTTTATTGTGATCTGCTCTGTGCATTGTTTCATTATGGTGTGTTTCATTAATTGTGTGTAATATTAATTCTCTTTGATGCCTTATTTGATTTTCATGTGTAAATAAGCTCTGCTTAATTTATTTATTTTCCATTACTGATAAAGAATACTTTCTTTTAGTGGCTGCATTGTTTATCGAAGGCGGGGGGACTTAGCTTTTGCAACTGGTCCTTTGTCTGCTCTGTGTGCTCTTCCATTAGGAATCAACATGGGAAATGTATTTCAGTCTTACAACTCACTCACAGTAGGTTGTTTCAGCGTGATCAAGTCATGGGGGTGGCCACTTCCCTCTCTAATATTAGAGATTGTTCTTAGGGACTGTTGTTCTAGACTTTCATGGAGGAGAGTAATTTCCAAGTTGCTTCTATGGCTGTTGTATTGGGAAAATCAACAGAATGAATAACAAGGAGGACTGTATTTATAAAAATAATAGGAAGCATGAATTGAAGAGTAGGGTATCCAATAGTAGTTAAGAAAAAAGCGTTTATCTTTCCGCTCTCTAAAATCTTCAGCATTTCATATCAACATTTTATATAGGAAATTCTACATAGGTAAGTAGGTAGGTAGATACACAAATACATACATGACATACATGAGCAGGTATTTAGTTATGAAGCATTATTAATAAGTCACTGAAAAGTTCATCTAAGTCAGGAAACCACAGATCTTTTAAATTGACTAAAGAAGAACAAAAGTAGTTTTGTGCTGAAAAATATTGATTGCGTTAATCTGAATATCTTTACTTTTCTTTGTTCATTGTCTCTTTTACAAGGAAGTTAACACTTACCTAAAACATTTAGATGACAAGAAGGGAGCCACAGGGCATTGAGTTTTTCCGGTTGAGGCTTTCCCAACAATACACACTTGACTACATGCACTTTGGATATATTACAGCTGCCACTGGTATAATAAAGAATGAACACCACTCAAGGTCATGTCAATAATTTGTTCTATGGTACTTCAATTATCAAGGGATCATTGTGTAACACTTTGCAACATTGTGTACCTTCAATTATCAAGGGATCATTGTGTAACACTTTGCAACATTGTGTTTTCAGTACAAAATGAGCCAACTAGTGCACCTGAGCATTTTGAAATTTTTAAAATACAGGTTCATTCCACTCATCTGTTTCACCTGACTGATGTGCTTATTTGAAAAGCACAAGCAGTGCCAAATTCTTCTTTGAGAGTTGGCATGCCCTCTCCTTGGTGGCCTAAAGGGAGAGATTTGGTCCTGATCTTCTCCTCCAACCCCAGGTCTCTGATTAGTAGCTGCATGGTAGTTGCTCTTGATCAAGTACTTCTGAGTGGAGGTCATTGTCCTCTTCCACACATTCCTCATCTCACAAGTCTTTATGCCCAGCTTTCCAGCACAATTGAAATACACCTATGCCCAAGGATGACTTGGCAAGGAAACCATGGTGTGACCATGGCTTCTAGCTTACTCTGCTTACCAACAGTGACATTTTCAAGGATCAAAGGCAATACAGATGGGTGTAGAGTTAATGGTTCAGGGGTCAAGAGCTTATCTGGAGTCCTCTATCTGGATCCTACAATCATAGCAATGGAGAGAAGTCTGACTCCTCTCACTCCACCTTGCTCTGATTCTCTTGGTTTTCATGAGGTATCTCTTATAATTAAACCTAAAACCTATGGAATTAAGCTGTAGATCCTTACCCCACATTTTCTCAATTCAAAGAATTCACTTGACTTCCTTAATCTTACCTTAAGAAGAACCAAGTCCAATTGACCTCAGTGACCTCAGTGACATTTTAGTTTAACCAGAACCAGGTTCTCTGTGGATGAAGCACATGCCAATTTCATTTATAACTTGCCTATTCAAAAACATGTTTGTGTTAAATACATGATATGACATTTGCTCAGTAATTAACTCCAGGGACTTTCAAGTCCCTGGGGAGGCTGCTAGGTGGGCAGTCCACATACTATACATTATATACCCATGGTATGCTTAAGTAAGCAGAATTTCTCATTTGTCTCTGCCTCTGAGAATTATTTCATGGGAGACCACATTTCTCTTTGTTCTTGTTCTTGTGTGAAGCATATAATTACATCTAACCTTTGTAAATTTAGAAAATAAAAACCCCATTCGAGTAGAGAAATTACTTAGCTAGACTTTTTATGCTACTTAATTTAATTATTCACATTAATCCTCTGCATATTTCTAATGTATTTATGCAATTCCTTAGATTTTTCCAGCATTACAAATAATATCTGTATATTTTGGTGGGTGCTTTACTAATACTGCTTATTATCACCTTAAAAATTATCATGATTCAATTTAATTCAATTGAATTCAAATTCTCCTGAGATTATTTATGTAAAAGATTATCACATATTTTATCCTTCCTGACAGTGGTGTATTATATTTCCACAATTAATCTGCAACATACACTAGAGCATCTTGGAAGCAGCAGAAATATTAAAACATGAAATACCTATTATAATTCTGTCTGGATGCTTAGTGTCTTGGTTTATTTAGGTTTGGATTTTTATGTTTTTGAAAGTCCAATATAATTTTGAGTGTGAGAGAATTATGAGGAAAATTATTTCAGCATTGTACATTTTAATTTGTACATTTAACCCTATCTCTTGTCAGAAGAATTAAAAACAATTTAAATCTACTTTGTTTATTTATTTATTTATTTGGTACCAGGGATTGAACTCAGGGGTACTTGACCACTGAGCCACATCCTCAGCCCTATTTTGTGTTTTATGTAGAGACAGGGTCTCACTGAGTTGCTTAGCACCTTGCCATTGCTGAGGCTGGCTTTGAACTCGCAATTCTCCTGTCTTAGCCTCTCAAAGTGCTGGGATTATAGGTGTGCACCATCGCGCATGGCTTATATCTACTTTTAATATATGATGTAAAGTCGAACTGTAAAGCCATTGGGTTTTTCCATTTTTTTCAGTTTTATTAGACAAATAATAGGGAGTTTCCATTTCACTGCCATCCACACCTTTATCTTTCCAGGCATGCATGATTCACCTCAAGTTCTTATAATACTCTTCCTCATGGAACTTGGAAACTTGATTAGGAAAAAAAGAGTTTGACAGCCACTGGAGCAGGATTCGGTTCTCTCTTCAAAGGGAGACTTCAAAGGGAGCTCCTGCTGTGGAAGTGATTCAAGGGAGGGGACAGGAGGTGAGCATGGGGTCTCTGGGCACCTCTGAACCTACTCTGTCTTCTTCCTTTGAACAAAAGAAGCCTCAGAAGCCAATCTAGTGGAAAATTATGTGTAGCAAGGATCAAGTGCTGTGGACCAGAATTTGCTCACCTCAATATCATAAACATTTATATTAGAACAATTCAGATTTCCATGGACCACTTTTCACTAGAACCTTTGGATACCTTGAGTATATCTCAGATTCATGGTTTTGAAAATCCTCTTGTCATTATGTACTTACCTTCTTGAAAATTTGTATATAGTTTAGCAAACGTGCCATGCTGTTTCATATTCCTTTACTTTAAGAAATTCTAGCCTGGCACTGTGGTGCACACCTGTAATTCCATAGCTCAGGAGGCTATTGAAGAAGGATCACAAGTTCAAAGCCAGTGTCAGCAACTTAGTGAGCCCTATCTCAAAATAAAAGGACTGGGGATGTAGCTCAATGGTTAAGTGTCTCTGTATTAAATCCCCAGCACCCCCTCCCCCCCAAAAAAAGAATGAAAAAGGAAAAGAAAGAAATTCTAATAAATCTTCATGGAATGCACTTCTCCACTCTACTCAATGCCCTACTTATTGTTTAGGAACTTTTGTCCTATGCTATCTCCTCTACAAAGCCATCCCTTTCTCCATTTGAATCTTTATTTCATGTATAAGTGTTGCCAATATACTTTTTGTATGGTTATAAAGATAGAGCATCCATAAAATGCTTCAAAATGCTTCAGAATTTGAAATTTTTGAGTGCTGACATGATACCACAAGTAGAAAATTCTACACTTGACCTCATGGGATGGGTTGCAATTAAAAGGCATGTGGAAAAACCCAATGGCTTTACAGTTTGACTTTACATTATATATTAAAAGTAGATATAAGCCATAAACGGTGGCTCACGCTTGTAATCCCAGCACTTTGAGAGGCTGAGACAAGAGAATCGTGAGTTCAAAGCCAGCCTCAGCAATGGTGAGGTGCTAAGCAACTCAGTGAGACCCTGTCTCTACATAAAACACAAAATAGGGCTGAGGATGTGGCTCAATGTTCGAGTACCCCTGAGTTCAATCCCTGGTACCAAAAAAAAAAGGAAGGTGGCACTAAAAATATTGTAAAATCACCTTTGAATTAGGTGTAAAGAATGTATATGAAACAAAAATGAATTTCATCTTTAGATTTGGGTCTCATTCCCAAGATACTCATTATACATATGCAAATATTTGAAAATCTGAAAAAGCCTGCAATCCAAAGTACTTTTAGTTCCAAGCATTTTGAAGATGGGGTACTTCACCTGTCAAAATTTGTGTCTGTTTGCCACTACCATTTACAAGTTTCACTTTTTTTTTTTGTACTGGTTATTAAATTTAGGGGTATTCTACCACTGAACTACATCCATAGGCCTTTTTATGTTTTACTTTGTGATGAGATCTCCCTAAGTTGCCCAGGTTGGCCTTGAACTTGTGATCCTTCTACCTCAGCCTCCCCATGTGCACCACTGTGCATGATGAATTTGAAATTTTCTGAAGAAGCTATCCACATCTTCTCTACTTTTTATGCTCACCTACCAGATACTCATTTGTCTAACTATAAATATAGATGTAAAATTAGTGTCTGTAATTTTTGACATTGTCTAATTTTTACAGAAAATTTATAGTTATCAAACAAACAAAATGTAATCTATGGTTTATTTTCAGGTTAGGAAACTGAAGCTAAGAGAAGCATCATCTCCAAGAACTCACAATCAGTAAAATCACCTATAATTCCAGTCCAGAATGAAATCATGATAAGTTGAACCTCACAGTCCAGGGTGAATTAAAGAACCCCTATGCTCACTTCCTATAGTGTGCTACTTGTAGAAAGCATATGATCAATGTTTTGTGGAGTCAGTGGAGTAATAAATAAAAAATCTTCTGAGCACTCTGTGCACTGCTGATCTGTAAGATACACATGATAATGACCCTAGAAGGCAGAGTTATTGCATCTTTTCTGGTTGTCCAGATAATCCCTTGAAGTAGATGTTGTACAAATATGAATTATGGAATCCACAAAATACTGAGCAAGCCTCCCTTATTTTCACAGAGTCAGAGAAAGTTAGAGTAGAGGACATGTTTCCTGTTAAGCAATAAAGACAGGACCAGGAAAGAGAAAACTGTGACCAGAACTACCAGTGCCCTGGATCCACCATGTGACCTGGAGCTAACAAATGCTTTGGATAGTGCTTATTCCTTCTTCCCTTATTGTTAGCCACAATTTAGACTTCCATTTTTCTATATTTCCTTCTTTATTAAATAGAACAAAGCTGACAATTTATATTCTTTTTTTGTTGTAAATTATTGTGCCTTCACTTTTACATGATTTTTGAACTTCATGTCACTCTTTGGTGCCAAGTATGAGGGAAGAACCAAGAGAAAAAACATCTGCTTTGGTTCCAAAAGACGAACTAAAGCCCAGACCGATTGGTGAACTTTGGTAACTCATGAGAAGAGTATGGGATGAGACTTCTCCCAACAGACTCACAATAAATGTTCTCAGTCTAGCTAGCTTCCTAATAGTGCTTTGGCTGCATGATAGAGGATGTGGATTGTTGCAGCAATTCTCCATTGCAGGGAGGGCAAGGAAAGCAAATCTAAAAAGGATTAGGAAATGTGGTGGTGGAAGAAGATGGTTGGGGGGATATAAATTTGGGCCAAGTAAAGTTGGATACAATCTCAATCTTTTTCCATGATGCTGGATTGAAAAATCATTTCACAAAATTCTCCTATGATTGTGACCCAGAATTTGTACCCATTTCTTTCTCTATTAACCAGATCCCTCAAATGCCACAGGCATGCACAAGGGGATCCTGGTTCTGTAGCTGTCAGAACCCAGCTTTCCTTGCTCCCTGTCCAGCAACTGTACTCTCACTAGACTACCTCTTCACCTTCTGTGTTTTCAGAATGTAGGACATTAACACAACTCAAAGAGCTAAATATGCATGGATATATGGTTTGTAAATATTTTTCCCATTCTTCAGATTATATTTTGATTTTGTTGATTTTTTTCATTGCTGTACAGGTTGTTTTAGTTTGATGATTTTACATACACAAAAATAATAATAAATAAGAAGGCAGGAAAAAACTTTTGGAGGTGATGGATAGTTACAGCACAGATTGTGATGATTTCATAGGTATATACATATCTTCAAATGCATCCAGTTATATGCATTATCTAAAGTTTTTTGTATGTAAAAACAAATTAAATAAAAAAGGATACCTGAGAGAAAGCAAAAAGAGAATTTGAAAGAGACTGGTTTTGTTGAATTCAAATTCAGTTAATCCATATTTTTGTTTAGTCATGAAATGTAGTTAGAGTCAACCTAGTGGTTTCTTTTAAAGTCAATAATTCTCTTTTAAAACCATTACTTTAGCTTCTTTTATTAAAATTTCACTTTTGTGTTTTATTAAGCATAGTCTTATTTAATTAAACAAAAATATTACTTATTGCTTACTTTTTATTTTAATAACTATTTCACACTGGAAAATATTGTTGATTTTCAGAGAGAATTTTATTTGGCATTTAAGACAATCAGAAGACAAAATTTACAAACAAATTATAATTCCTAGTGATTTAGATAAACAAAACATTGCAGATGTCCCTTGATTTATCTAAAAGGACAAAAAACAGGAAGAAGAAAGAGGGTAGAAGGACGGAAAATGATATATTAAAAATGTATAAACAAGTCCATAAATGTACTGAAGAGGGATTGATCATAACAGTTTTCTTTGGTTAATCATCAAATTCTATCATAATTCTGTCATATATGTATTTTTTCAATACAAAATTATTTCCAACAAGGATATGCTTTCTTAGCACTTTATAAAATTTAAGTAGAAATTATTTCACACAAAATATTTTCTCAACCTTAAAAGGCCTAGGAAATGATTGGAAAGTGCTTATTACTGGATAAAATAAAGGGACTATATCTGATAATATGGTTGGCTATAAAAACGTATCTCCCAGGTAGCAACTATATAGCAAGGAAGTCCCTTATGTCCAATGTATTTGTATGACCTGTGATTTGCGTACAGTGAAATCAAAAGGCAAACCGAACGGTCACAAAAACTCCTGGGCCCCTACTTTAAGAAACAACACTTTTTATCTCTATGCATTTCTCCCATCTTCAAATATGTCTTTTTCTTTCCTTTGTAAGAATGAAAATACCTTTGGTCAGATAGACACAGAAAGGAAATTCTCAGGTAGATCACTGAAAGCCAGAAGCTAAAGGAAAACTAATTCTTGTTTTGACACATCACCAAATGTTGGAACAAAAACAGATCCACAACGAATCCAAAAGGGTAAGTTGTACCATCTTGATATTATTACGATCTCCTTTCTGAGTGTTTTTGACAGATGTATGTATTACTTTTCTAGGACTTCCAGCATATCATACCACAAAGTAGTTGGTTTCAAATAACAAATATTGATTATCACTCTTCTTGTAGATAGGAATCCAAAATCAAGGCATCTGCAGGGCTAGGCTCACACGGAAGGCTCTGGGGAGAGATATAGACCTTTTCCAGTGCCTGGCATTTCTTGGCCTATGGACACATCTCTCCAAGCTCCACTTGATCTTCACATTATCTCTTCTCCTGGGTCTTTGTGAGTCCTTTTCCAACTCTTGTGTAAAGACACTCTTGTTGGATTTAAGGCCTCCTTAATCTATGATAATTTTTTCTTGATCTTTTCCTTAATTATATCTGCAAACATTATTTCTAAATAAGGTCACATTCTGAGGTTCCTAGTGGACACAAATATGAGTAATACTCTTTGAGCTACTTCAATCAATATGCAAAAAAATATAGTATGTCAAAATGTATCCCTGAGAGTGGTTCCTGTTCATATGATGCTCATAGTGCACACTGCTGCTCCTTCAACCTGGGTCCTTTCCCTTCCCCATTATTCTTCACTGTTAGCACTTCTGAGCCTAGACCTCAGTCACCTGGCCACCTGCATATGCACATAGCCATGTTTCAATGTCTTCTCCCATTATGTCCTTTATTCTGCCCAGACACATGTGAACACCTGTACTAGTAAAAGCTCACATCCAGAAGACCCCTGGTTTGTCCATTCTCTCATCAGGCAGAGGTGACAACTTTGTCTGTGTGACGTACTATTTGGGCCCCTCTCTGTCCCTCCTCCCATCCTAGGCAGGCTGCACCACACCACGCTCCCTCCCCTCCTTTACCTCTTGCTATTCAGTTTGAAAGTTCATCTCATCACTGTATCATACTGTGTTCTTTCCATCTCTCCTTCCAAATTCTACCTGATGCCTCACACACTTCTTTCCTCCCTCCCTTCTAGTTTCCTCTTGTCTCATGTTAATTTTGTTAGCCTTCCATAGCTCCAAAGCCCTTAAGTTAAAAAAATCTAGTGATATATCTGCATCAAAGGAAAGGAAAATTAACATTAGAGTAAGAACCTCATGCTACTAATTTCAAATACTGTTGGAAGTGGGAAATATCTATTGTTTCCCCAGGTGAAATGATACTGGAAAGAGTTTTTACAAATTTCCTCCTTCAAAAAAGAGAAGAGAATTTGTTTATCTGCTTGTTGAAGATGGGAAAGGCTCCTCCTATTTCTTCCATCCTACAGCACTTGGTTCACCTTTCCCCAACAAAAGCACACTTAGAAGGTCATTCCTCTCTACAGGTCTACATAAAGACAAGTAGTCCCAAGTGGAGTGAGGGGACAG
Source organism: Geosciurus inauris (assembly GCA_004024805.1). Lineage (NCBI taxonomy): Eukaryota > Metazoa > Chordata > Mammalia > Rodentia > Sciuridae > Geosciurus > Geosciurus inauris. The sequence goes on along the minus strand of PVHX01001277.1, from coordinate 126,381 downwards.
GATTACAAAGTGTAGTCTAGAAACAGGTCATGGATACATGATTGAATGCAACTTTAAAAAAAAAAATTTACCCTACATTTTGCTCAACATCTAAGTGAAATGTGTGTCTAGTTCTCAATTAATTTGGAACTCAGAGGACTAGAAAGTGATGTTTGTAATTATTACCCACAAACTACAACAGAAATTGGAAAAAGCAATTCCATTTGCAAGTAACTAAAAATCTCAGAATAAATTACATGTGTGTGCCAGGTGCCATGTCAAATGACTGTAATCCCAGCAACTCAGGAGGCTGAGGCAGCAGGATCATGAGTTTGAGGCCAATCTAGTAAATCTAAATTAAGGCCAATTTAGTAAAACCTTGTCTAAAAATAAAGTTTTAAAAAGGGCTGATGATGAGGCTCATTGGTACAGTACCCTGGGTTCAATTCCCTTCCCCCCAAATAGAAAGAACTGGGAATATGGCTCAATGGCAAAGCAACCCTGGGTTTAATACTCAGTGGAGAAAAGAGAAAAAAGAAATTGTACCTGTGCCCCATTAGAGATAGTAGGTATCACATGTTCTTTATGTCTTTAGATTTAACTTCACTCTCCAATATGGTAGCCATCAGTCACACATGACTACTGAGCATTTGAAGTGTCATTGATAGGAATTAAGAGGTGCTTAAAGTATAATATGCATGATAGATTACAAAAATTTAATAGAAAGTAAAATATCTCAATAATTTTAATATTGATTTCATGCTGAAATGGCAATGTTTTGGATATATTGGATTAGGTAAAATGTATTATTAAAATTTTTAAAAAGGAAGTTGGAAGGGTCTCTTTTGATATCTTTATAAAACCCTCAAAGACCTTTTCCACCTAAGTTGTTACATAACATTGCTTATAATATTCCCCTTATTATCTGTGTGTTTATATATTCAATTCTATCATATGTGTGGGTTCATATATCTATGACCACTAAATATATGGAACATTTTCATCCTCTTGGGATCCTTTTGTAACCCTGCTATCCTTAACCCATGGCAGCCTCTAATTCCTTTTCCATTTCTGTATTTTTATCATTTGAAGAATGTTTTATAAAAATTATCATATGCTATGTAATCTCTTAGATAGAATTTTTTTCACTCAGCAAAATTCTCTGGGTGTTTGCTCAAGTTTGTGCCTTTGAATTACCGAGTGCATTTTCATGAAATAGATGTACCACAGGTGGTTTAACCATTCACCAGCTCAAAGATGTCTGAATTGTTTCTAGTTTTGGGTAATTATGAATAAAACTTCCATAAACATTCATTTTTGTGTGAACATGAATTTTCATTTTCCCAGGATAAATGCTCAAGACTGACATTGCTGGACTTTAGGGTAGCTCTATGCTTTATTATCCTTTTCATTCCAATAGAATTTGAAATGGTATCTTCTCCTTCATACCTGATGTAGTAATACTTTGTTTTCTCTTTTTATTGACCCATCTTCCTTTTAGCTTTATCAATTTTATTAATCTTTACAAAGTAGTAATTTTACAATTTTAAATAAACAATTTTTTCATAGTTTTAGATGTATAAAAAAGCTACAAAGATGGTACTGAGAATGGTTCCCTATTACTAGCTTTTTATGTGAATATGATCTATTTGCTATAACTAAGAAACTGTTGGTATGCTACAATTAACTAAGCTATGGAGCTTATTTGGATTTCTCTAGTTTATCCATTACTTGATTTATTATCTGTGTCTGTTCCAGTATCCCATCTGGCTTCACATTACAATTAGCCATCATGTCTCCTTAGATTCTCCTTGGCTGTGATAGTTTCTCATATTTTCCTTGTACTTGGTGCCCGCTCAAGTTTTGAGGAGTATCAGTCAAATATTTTGTAGAATGCTTCTCAATTTATAGCCCTTTATTGTTCTCCTCATTCTTAGACAAGACTATAGAGGTAAACTGTCTTCGTCCCACCTTATCAGAATGCCTGCTATCAACGTGATTTGTCACTGTTGATGTTGGACTTGATCACAAGTTTCTCCTGGAAAGTTCCTCCCCACCCTTTCCATAATTTCTTTTTTGGTAGAAAGTCTCTATGTGCAAGAACACTCAGGATTTGTGTGGGTCAGGGCAGGTCCTGAGAAGAATTAGGCTCCTTTGCTGGAGGATGTGTATCAGGGATCAAACCCAGGGTCTCATGCATGTCAGGCAAATTCTCTTCTACTGAGCTACACCCCAAGCCCTAAACTCCTTCTTTTGAAGAGCATTCTACACTGTATAATTTTCCAACTTCTTTCTCAAGTATCAGCATCTAATATAAATACTACTCTTTCTTATTCAATCGTACAGTATTTTAAAATTTTACCTAAGTGTTGGTATAGAAATGTTATGTTATTGTGCTTTTCTATCCAATATACATTTCAGCTATGTCAGAGTTAAGCAGGCTTTTATTGGCTGACTTTGGGACTTAATCACCATTTATCATTTTGTTCCTTTGGGAAAATTCATTTTAAGACCTAAATGACTCACTTACATACTTCAGAAACAAAACACACTGGTTGGAGACTATTATGAAGTACAGAAAAAGAACAGGGCTCTTTCTTCTTTCTGCATCAGTTTTAAACCTATGTTCCTAACTACAAGACACTCATTTGGCCTCCCATTCCATTTTTCTTTATTTAGTTTATGTTGCTCTGCCAATTTGAAAATTAAAATACTGGGGTAATTCAACCCTCTATGTTCCTCTAATGACCATTTTTGTTACTTGCATCTCTTAGCACTTATCTGTTCCTTCCTCAAGTGACTTCTACACTTGAAGCTCCTTAGCATTGCTCTAAATTTTAAAATCCATTTTTTTGATATTTTTCATTTCAGTAGTCTCTATCCTTGAAAAACTGTAGCATTTCAAAAGCCACAGTGATAGTTCTAATGATCCTCAGAAGAGTTGCAGACTATTTGTCTGGGAAATCTTCTCTCAGCAAATTTATCAAAAGCTTGTTAATAAACCAGGCTCTATTTATGCTGGGCACAGAGTATACTTAGGAGATTAGTGGAATATCATAAATCCTAGGGGTTTTATACCAGGTTTTTCTTGAATTTTTCACTCTGTTACCAGAATAGTCCATCCAAAGCCAGTTTTGTCATTCTTTTATTTTAAATGCTTTAACAAAAATTTATAGTTTTTCAGGGAAGACATTACATCTTCAATTTATCCTATAAGAATTCTGATATAAGGTAGTCTTTCAGACTCTTGAAAAGCCTTACTTGACTCTCCTCTCTTTTTTTAATGGTGGTAGAATATCTGTCCAGGCTCTTTCACAAATGTGTCATGAGGCCTTATTAAGACAGTTGTACTTGAAAAACAGAGCTTAAGATAATTTTATTTCCACTTGGTTGTTAACTTTTGTTTCATATTTTCACATTACACTAAGAAGCTATATGTTTTGCAATTGAGTTAATGGTGGCCTGAAGAATAGATAGGTGTTAGTTACACAAGTGGAATGGGATGAGGAAATAAAGTGGGATCTAGATGTCTAGAAAAGAGAGAAAATGTTCCCACATATGGGATCTTGAGAAAAAGAGTGTTCTGACACACAGCTGGGGGTCACTGTTCAAGAATCAAGAACAAATAGCTTCTGGTCAGTGGGTTTCTACCAACTCTTAGGACAGTCCCAGATGGTAGTTTCACACTAATTTGAAATGACTGAATCTAAAGACCTACAAACTTCTTGGAATTATGGGCAATACTTTAAGTGAAAAATCTAAGATTTGGTAGATTTCTGGATGGACTTTAGGGAAAGTGTATGAAGCCATCCATTTACCACTGGCTAATTAGAGAAGTTACCTCATTAGCATTCAGTTACTGTAGGAAGATATGGGTAGAGATTTTTTTGTTTTGTTTTGAAAAGCAGCATTTTTTTAAGCAAACAAGAATCTAATAGAGAAGTATAAGCAGGGGTAACTTCATCAAAACCTAATCATGTCCCCAAAGGGTTCACCTTCAAATGACATCAGAGGATGTTAGAACTTCAATATATGAATTTTGATGGACAAAGACATTCAGTTCATAGCACAACCCATGTTAAATCTTTAATTTGCCTAGTATTTAGCTACTGAGTATCCTATCTGACCATACAGGACACTGGGTTTACTCCTTTATTGCACCTTCGAACTTTCAGGGCCAAATACATAATCAAAAATGCGTATTATCAGTTGTTTTATTCCTTATGTCTCTTCTGAGCCCAGAAGACTATTTCCTCTATCTAGATGTGGGTTGTAAGAAAATAGAAAAAACATACCCCAGGAGGACATTAATACACTTGCTTCCCACAATCCAAATTCAAATCCAAATCCAAATTCAAATTAACCTCCTTTTATGTTTAAACTTGCATTTTGTACCTGGAAACCACTGGGATGGAGAGGTATGTGCCAGGGGTCTGGGTGCCGGTTTACAGGTGATCCTGCCTTCCTGCCTCTTTAAGATGGCCCTCAGCTGCCCACTCACTACCTCTGCCTGGCCACACCCTCTGTACTCTGCCCTGTCCCATTGTTGTTGTTGCCCACTGGTGTGGCTTTTACCCCAGGGGTTCAAGTGTCATAATCTGAGTCCCTAGAGTGGCAATATTGGGAAATGATATAGGACCTTTAAGAGGTGGGGCTTAGGTTTGTCAGAGGTATCATTTCGGGGCACTGTTTTCAAAATGGCTAAGAAAGTTTTCATGGGACCTCTGAAATTTCACAAGAACGAGTCGTTATAAGAGCAAGTTAGACTCCTGACTCACTCTCTGGCTTCCCATTTTAAGATGTGATATCTTCCTCCCATGCATCTACCCACTACTGTGATTTCATTAGCCATTTAGTATTCACTAGAGGCCAAACTAAAAAACCTGTCCTATCTTTAGATCTCCAGAACTGTGAGTTAAGTAAACCTCTTTCCTTTATAATGTAGTCTGCCTCAGGCATTTTGTTATAGTAATGAGAAATGGATAAATACATATACCACTGCAGTGGGAGCTTGAGAACAGAAGTGAGGAGTATTAGGGCCAAATGTGTGCCCCACAGCATTTTGGAGTTAGACAAACAGAGGCTCTCTCTTCCTTGGACTGGCAGCACCAAATTCATCCAGCCAGCAACTCATCAGGGCTTCTGGTTGATGCAGCATCTGGATGCTTAACATGTGCCTGTGTGAAGGATGTCATCTCTAAGGGATTGCTTGTCTTATATGGGCTAGGGCAAAGCCCATGGGAAAGGAGATTAGATTGACTTTCTTTTCCTTGGATAGGGTCATAAGTTTCATTTTGCATTTGGTCCCACAAATGATGTAGCCATCACTGACATTAGCTGAACAGCATGGTCTGGTCTGCTTTTTAAAAGGGTCACCCTGACTGCTGTGTGGTGATAAGAAAGCAAGGAGGAAGACAATAAAGATGACAGGAATCCAGGTGAGAAATCTTTGTAAATCAAATCAGGGTGAGGCCAGGAAAGAGAGTATGAAATAATCAAATAAAAATGTTTTGAAGATGGAATCAAAAGTATTTCAGGTTAGGCTGGGAATATAGTTCAGCAGTAAAGCATTTGCTTAGCATGCACGAGGACCTGGGTTCAACTCTCAACACCACACAAACAAAATGTATTTCTGGCAGATTAGACATAGGGATCTAAAAGAAAGAAGTGATCTAGGATGACTTTTCCTTTTTTAGCTTGAGAACCTAAAAGGACAGGTTGCCTTTAAATGAACAAGGAGAAAGGATATTGGTGTGTGTGGGGATGCGTGGCTCCAGAACTCAATTTTCCATATTTCAAGTGAGATGTCTCTTAAGCCTTGAAGTAGAGATGTTGAGAAAGCATTGGGTATATTCTGGGGGTCAAGAGGATTGGTCAACTCTGAAGAAATAAATATGGGAGTTGCAAGCACAGAGATGGGATTTTTTAAATGATATTTCCTAAAATTACTGAAAGAGTAAGAAAGTTTGAGGACCTGGCCTATTTAATGGCAGGGAAATGAAGAAAAACGAGCAAAGGACCCATAATTAGTAAAAAAGTAGGCTTGGAAATGAAGAGAATTCCCAGAGTATGTGGTGAGGAAGAATATTCACTGGGAGGGGAATGGTCTACTACGTTAAATGCTGCTTGGGAGTTTAAGTCAGGTGAGAACTGAGATGCTTAGTAAAGTAAAGCTACACTACCAGGGACTTGGAGAGAACAGTTCTAATGGAGTGTTTATGGGTCTATTTGAGTGTGTTCAAGAGAGGATGGGAGAATAGGAATTGAACAAAATGTTAAGTAATACTATGGTTTAGATAAGTGTCCCCAAAGACCTATATGTTAAAGGTTTGGTCTTTTTAACTATGCAGAGGTGGTAGAACCTTTAAGAGGTGGAGCCTAGTGGAAGTAAGTTAGGTCATTGGTGGTGTTCCTTTTAAGGGAATATTGGAATACTGGCTGAGGTCCCAATATCCTCTCCTTCCACCCTCTTTCTCAACCTTTCTCTGTTTTCTGGCTGCCATGAGGTAAGTAGTGTCCTCCTCTACATGTTCTCACAATGGTGTACTGCCTTATCACAGGTCCAGAGACAACAGGACCAAACAAAAATGGACTGAAATCTCTGAAACCAAGAGCCAAGATAAACCTTTCCTTTTTATAAGCTGATTATCTCAGGCATTTTGTCATAGCATCAGAAAGCTAATGGAGCAATTTTGTTATAAAAAATTTCAGAAAAATTCTGTAGTGGCAAGAAAGGGAATTGGAATAAAAAGTTTTATGTATTTGTTTTTTTTTATTTTTAAAGTAGTAGACACATAGAAGTATGTTTGTGCTTGGATCAAAATAATCTAGTAGAATAAAACAAATTGGTGATTGTAGAAATGAGTGTGGAATTGTGCTCTTGAGCAGAAAGAGAGCGGAGATGGGGATGGAAGGTACTGAACAGGAAGGTGAGTATAAATGTTGGTAGGTGGGCAGAGAAGATACTGAGAGCCTGGGTGGGTTCTGTTCTGAGTGTTTCATTTTTCTTAGGAAAATAAGAAGCAAAGTAATCAGCTGAGGGTAAATATGGGGAAGAGGAATTTAAAATTTTAGAAGAGAAAATATGAAAATAAATAACATGAATGAGTAGGAACAGAAAAAAAGAAGATGGAATGTATTTCTGGGCAGCCTTCGGGTATACTTCAGGTTAATGATCAAAGGAGTACAGTTGAAATAACCTTGCTTCTCTCCTCTTAAAACCTCAACATGGGCTCAGTCCTGAAGGAGGTGGAGAGCAGGCTTAACTAGGATTGGTCTCTTGTCAAATAAGAAGGACTTCAGAGATGAAGATGTGTGCTAAAAGTGATTGTGCATGGAATCTACGCTGTACAAGAAGAAAGGCAAGATCATGAGGGATTAAGGGGAAAAAAATGAGGTGAAATACAGATACAAGGGTACTTGAAGAAGTGAGCTAACCACTGAGGATGGGTTTGTTGAGAGTGGGATGCTCAAAACTGAGATTTCAAAGCTGCTGAGCGATGATAGGGTTTAGTTTATGACAATAGCAATACATTTCTGAGATAATGTGGAAGATCATTGGAGAAGAGATCACATTATTGATAGATCAAGTATCTGTATTAAACAGTAACTGATTCTGAGGCAAATGGTTCAATTTTGGGGACTCCAATTTTAGGAAGTTGATTAGTTAAACACAAAGATTTAGAGATAGGCTAGAAACCATAAGGTGGCTGGAACAAACTTAAGAATATTAACAGAATGTTGTGTATTGAGTACACCGGACATGAACAGTTTATATGCATCTTTTTATTTATTCCTTGGTACCATTACTGAATTCTAAAGATCATTATTATCTATGTTTTTACAAAGGATGAACACGTGAGGCAGGGAGGTTAAATAACATGCCCAAGAATTCTTCTGAGTCCAAACTTCAAGCTTTTAACCCTTAGGTCCATCTGCCTTGACAGGTGCAGTGATTATGATAGAACAGATAATATTAACATCTATGTTCTGAAATGTGATTATGAGATTTATGGGATTAGAGACTCTCGAGAACAATATTGCATACAAAGCCCAGTAATATACATGATCTTGTCTAATCCTCATATTAATCCTATGTATTAAGTAATTTGCCTGGATCATGGGCCAATAATTAGCAAAGCTTGGAGGTGAAAGCTCATCTGTCCTCTGACCTCCTACTTGTATACTCTTTTCACTTACTATGGGTAGCCATTACTTTCCCAAGATGTATCTAAACTTTAAAGAGATTCTAAATGGTTTTGAATCAATGTATTAATAACAAAACCATTACTGGTTATTTCTTTTTAGAAGCTAACAGGATAAGTCTTATAATTCCTATGTTTCCATGGGAACATTTGTTAGCACAGAGTGTAGTATTCTTTCTGTTATGGAATGTTCTTTCTATAAATTCATGCATTCACTTCACTAACATTTATTGAACAAGGAGGTTGTGCAAGTGCTGTGCTTAGGTGTAGAAGATACAATTTTAATCCAGCTCTAAGGGAACCTTCAATCTGCTGTAGATGTTTAGTATCTCCAATGCCCTAGTGAACCTTTCCATGGTTGGTGCAACTTAAGGCATTGCGCTTGACCTAGAATGCACTGTATCTCTGAGGACCCAGTTACCTAAGAGATCATTCAGCTCCCTAATGGTTTGGCAGAGCACCATCAGCAGCAATGCCCTAAAGACGAAATCTTAGATTTGGACTCTTGGGGAATTATAACCAGGGTGTTTTCCAAAAAAGGTTTTCCTAATCCAAGAGGGCTCAATTTTAAAGCTGGATTCAAATACACACCCTTCTGTCTGGCATTTAAATGGCTCAGTGGTACTGTGTTGCCTCTCAGCTATCACTTGGCCCTGCCTTTTACTAACAATAATGGATTTGTACAGGCCATGTAATCATTTATGGGCTCTGTGGCCCAACACCCTCTATCAGAATGACAGGTGAAGACCTAGCAGGGCAGGGCCCTGGGCAACTGTATTGAGGATCAAGGGTGGAGCAAATCCTGCTTCCTTAAAGTTGACCACTAAAAAAATAGCAGATGAGACATAGCACAAGATGTATGCAATGACCATTTCCACATTTGTGTACTTCTATTTCATAATGCTACTAATTAAGAATGGCATTATGCATTAGTTGCAACTCAGCTGGCGTCTACCTCAAGGAAAGGAGTGATGGTCTCTGGGACGCTATGGTTTTCCTATAGATCCAGAAAGACTAACTGGTCCTCTCACTGGCAAGGTAATCCCTTAGTTCCCTCCGGTGTTAAAGTACGTGAGGCACAGTATAATTTAAGGATTGCATATTTCTCTCCCTTACATTTGTAAAAGTGAAGTGGGACAACTCAAAGCCTACGATTTTTAATTATTATTTAAAAAGTCGAAGATTCTATATTGTATTGGGGTTTTCATAGTGTTTAAATACTGTCACATGTTATTCCAATACCTAATTTGGTGTACCTCTCAGATCACAGATTACATTTATTTGAGTCATTTCTGGAATTGTGAGACCACAGAGCTAGTCTGCACCTTTCTAGCTTTAAGACAAGGTAATTCTAGTTTTGGAGTAGTGGAGGTGGCGCCAGCTTCCTGCTCCGCCACTCCCAGGCCTGCGGGCCAGGGGCGGGGCTGACACTGGGGTTCCCTCTGTTGCCTGCCGCGCCCCTTCGCCTAGCCACACTCAAAGCTTCCGCCAGGGGTGCGCATTTCCCACCTGCCTGGCGGTGGCTCCTCACTGCTCCGCTGCTTCCCAGCGGCTTGAATCCGGCAGCGTGTGTCTGGGCTGAGGATTGCCAGAGCGCTTTCTGACTTCCCAAAGCCTGCGCGCCCCACTGGCGGGAGAAGCCCAGACCCCTCAGCTGCCGGCTCCTTCCCCCGAGGGTGCGGCTTGGGGTTTCCTTCGGTCTCACCCACCTCCCGTCGCTCAGGCGAACCCCAGTTCTTTCCTAAGTCCCTGCACGCCTTTACCCTCCCCCGAACTGCAAAGCCTGGCATGCCAACTACCGCTGCCAGCGTTTGGGGACCTAGCGTTCGAGTTAAGCCCGTTCTCTTAACCCTCGCTAGCTCCAGTCCTACATCTAGCCCTTCTCCAAGTGCCAGGGCTCCGAACGGAATACAAAGAGGCCTGCATCTCCTTGCCCCTCGCCACTGCCACGCCCGTCTGTGCCCACTCTTCGTCCTCAGCAATGGCTGGACGAGAGGACCCCTCCATTCTGCACACTCCTACCCCTCCTCCGGTGTCGGTCAAACCTACCCACCGTTCTCGAAAATCCCGCGAGCCGGGCCTTCGACTGTCTCTCTCTACACCTCGCCGTTGCTCCGTGCCCCCGGGACCAACCAGACCCGTCCCCTCGCCCGCCATCCGCTACTCTCGGTCCCGGCCCCTCCTCTGGGGCCCTCCTCCTCCCTCGCCCCTCCCGAGTTGGGGTGGGAGCGGCGGCAGCTGGAAGGGAAGGGATGAGGTCATCCTCTCCCTCGGAGTCAGCTGGTGGAGGAGAGGAAGCGGGAGGAGGGAGCGCGCGTGAGGGGAGGAGAGGAATGTGCAGGTCCGGGGAGCGCCGCGGCGGCCGCTGCTGCTCCTGCTGTTGGCGGCGGTGGCGGCTCGGGCGGCAGCCACGGGGCCAGGACGGCGAGGAGCGCAGGCGGGCAGGGGCGCGCGCGGGGCGCCGTGAGCAGCTTGGCTCCGCGCAGGCAGCCAGGCGGCGCTCCTGCGGGCTCCAGGCGCGCCGCTAGCCCGGCCCAGAGCCCAGCCAGGCGGGCGGCGGCGGGCGGCAGGCGAGCCGGCGCAGGAGCAGGAGGAGGGATAGCCGCGCCGCCTGGGAGGGAAGCCGGGGTGAGGAGAGGAGGTGGCGGGAGGAGGAGACAGCGGGGAAAGGTGTCAGATAAAGGAGGGCTCTCCTCCGGTTTGGAGGCATCATGGCCGCTAAATCAGACGGGAGGCTGAAAATGAAGAAGAGCAGCGACGTGGCATTCACCCCGCTGCAGAACTCGGACCATTCGGGCTCTGTGCAGGGATTGGCTCCAGGCTTGCCGTCGGGGTCGGGAGCCGAGGACGAGGAGGCGACCGGGGGAGGTTGCTGCCCGGACGGCAGCGGCTGCTCGCGTTGCTGCTGCTGCTGCTCCGGGAGCGGCGGCTCTGGGGGCTCAGGCGGCTCGGGCGGCGGCGCTGGCGGCCCAGGTGGCGGCAGCGGGGCGGGCTCGGCGGCGCTGTGCCTGCGCCTGGGCAGGGAGCAGCGGCGCTACTCGCTGTGGGACTGCCTCTGGATCCTGGCCGCGGTAGCCGTGTACTTTGCGGACGTGGGCACGGACATCTGGCTCGCCGTTGACTACTACCTGCGCGGCCAGCGCTGGTGGTTCGGGCTCACGCTCTTCTTCGTGGTACTCGGCTCTCTCTCGGTGCAAGTGTTCAGCTTCCGCTGGTTTGTACACGATTTCAGCACCGAGGACAGCGCCACGACCGCTGCCTCCAGCTGCCCGCAGTCTGGAGCGGATTGCAAGACGGTGGTCAGCGGTGGGTCTGCAGCTGGGGAAGGCGAGGCTCGTCCTTCCACGCCGCAAAGACAAGCATCCAACGCCAGCAAAAGCAACATCACCGCCGCCAACAGCGGCAGCAATAGCAGCGGGGCCACCCGGGCCAGCGGCAAACACAGGTCTGCGTCCTGCTCCTTCTGCATCTGGCTCCTGCAGTCACTCATCCACATCTTGCAGCTCGGGCAAATCTGGAGGTACCGTATCAGGGGTGGGGGACAAGGGAGATTCGCTGCTGCTTCTACATTCCCACTGCTTTGCTTTTGCACGAAAATCGTTCAGGATTGTTGTGGTGGTAACCTGAGTCACACTCTTTCAGTTGCTGGTCTGTGTGTGTGTGTGTGTGTGTGTGTGTGTGTGTGTGTGTGTGTGTGTGTTTAAATGGGGCTTTCAGTTTAATTTTTTTTTTTATCTCAGCCTAGAGTGGGAGGGAAGTGAGAAACCAGGGAAGGGCAGCAAAGTGGTTTTAATCACCTCATCCCTAATGTCTTCCCACTGTCTCACTTGGTTCTCTCTCTTTATTTGCCACAAACCTCCCCCTTCCCATTTTCAGTGAGCAGCAGAGGATTCTGGTCAGATCTTATGAAATATTTTTATTATGTTAAATTTGAGGTGTATGTTGCGCTTAGGATGGTTTCTTTTGTTCCCTTAGAAAAATTACCAATTCTGGTTAAATGGGAGTTGTCACCACTCAGAAGTACTCACATTTTAATAACTGCTAGAGAAGTACTATACTTGAAGTAAAGCACAAAGTAGGCACTTAACTTGTCATATAGAAACATACATACCTTCAAGCAGGAGTAAGTATACTTTACAGGCCCAGACTTACTTATATGTTGCACTTTCTGATTATCTTGCAATATGCCCACATCTGTTTTTTCATGCAACTGAGAACCCTTGGTGTGTCCTATAAACTTTAATTGTACTTGGTATCTTTACTGGCTGCTTTGCTACTTGGTATCTGATCTACCAAATATTTTTACATAGATATCACTTCCAATCTCAAATTGGAATACAAGGCTAAACTTGGTAGGGGATATCATCAGTCTAACAGCCACTCCATTGATCTATGAATATTCTAATAGTATGCTTGGCAATGTTCTTTTGACTTTACATGTTTTAATAGCTTTTGCAAGCAATATTAACATCTTCAAAAGTTATGTATATGGAAGTGTATAGATGCTAACATCCAGAACTTTTATGGTTTTGAAATGACTTAGTAAATTCATAGTATAAGTAACATGTGGAAATTTCCTAGAAAGTGCGCCGATATGGGACAGCACTGTGCTATACCAGTGTTGTTTTTTAATTTTATTTGTATGTGTTTTTGTGGTATAATGTAAGTCATTAACTATGCCAAAGTACCCTGCTTAAAAACAACTCAGAGTTTGTGGATGGAAACACATTTCTTTTGGTTTATGATAAACAGCAGCATTTTCCTCTGAGAACAGTAAGTGTGATGGGTTCAACACCTTTTGTAGGACCAGTACTTTGTAAACCAGAATAAACATTGCCATAGAAGGTGACTTTCCAGATTGTGAAAAAAAAATTTTATAATTTTTTAGTTATAGATGAACACAATATCTTTATTTATTTTATGTGGTGCTGAGGATTGAACGCAGTGCCTCACACATGTGGGCAAGTGCTCTACCACTGAGTCAAAACCCCGGCCTCGTGAAAAAATTTTTAAGCAGATATTTTCTGGAACAGTGATATATGATATACAGTCAGACAAATTGATGTTGGAAACCTCTATATTTTGCACTTAAAGGACTCTTGGAATGTAAATTAAATATGATAGCTCTATTTTCCGTAGATGACTGTTGGGAAGGCTTATGGCTTGATGCTCTTCTTCATGCATGATGAAGAACTAGAACCCTTGATTTAATTACTGAAACTATTTATGACTGCAATGCAGATGATTAGCATTTTAATCTGATAATGTGGTGAATGAGGCTTACCATTCCATTTGTTAACTTTTTCAAACTTTATGCAAGATTTTGAAATCACCTCCTTTTAATGGCCTTTAAAGTTTCTTGATATTTGATATTCTATCAAATTCTGCAAACTGTATAAGTTGTTTTATGTTTTATTTTCCGGCTCTTCTAAACCAAGCATTTTATTAATTGAAAAATGATGCTTAATTTTCTCAGGAAGTAATATGCAGAAAGTGAGAAATAATTAGGAAAAGATAAGGGCCTACAAACATCTTAAGGACACAATAGCCATAATAGACAGTTGACCAACTGTCCTTACAGAATAGCTATCTAGGGGGAAAAAGGATGGAAGGGTAGGGTTGAATGCCGAAAGAAAACCACAGTCTGCCAGCCAAAGGCATTTTAAGTGACATAACCCTTGGAGGAACATGTGGCTCCTTTTTGGTTAAGCATTTCTGTAATATTTTCCTTAGAGGCAGAAGTACTATTATTAGAAATATTATCAGATGTTTGTAAACATTTTCAGAATGATGTGTTTAGTATGAAAATCTGAATTATCATCTCCTTTAACTGTTCTTGGATTCTGGCTAACACATTTTGGAGATGCCAGGTAACTTTATGGAAGCATGCTCTAAGACTAATCAGCCTCATTTTCTCCTTATAAAGAATGTTTATAAAATTTTTTAACCTAATACAAGAAATTGTAAAGGGCTAAGAAAGGCTATGAAATTTAATGTTCAGATACATTCTAATATGGTCCAATTTCTCTGAGTGTTGAACATTTGAATGGAACCTTTGGGGTAGAAGCATCTTTGATAATAAGCTGGTGAAATGTGACTCATCTCAGATTATTGTATTAGACATAGTCCAATATCTTAGACCACTATGATTCCTTAAATTAGAATTATTCCTCTACCTCTTATAGCTTTCATTTTCAATGCACTGCACACAACTATTGCAGGAACACCAAGGTACCGAGTGGTTCAAAGCTCAGAGGTCATTATTCATGTGTTAACATGCTACTTTCTGGGATCAATAAAATAGATTTTAACTAGATTGGTAACTGTTCATTGTATTTACATGAAATTCTAGTTCTTTTAGGGAGGCGTTTGATTCTAAAAGCTTTCTGTGGATAAAATCTTTTAAAATAACATCAAAGTGTTTGCTTGTACAGAAATAAGCCATTTGTAACATTGTGGGAAAGATTTGCATGTATTTATACATGTATTACAAATGCAACTGCTAAAAGCAATGATACATATTCATTTTAATTAAAGTTTACTAATGGGAAATTAATGGCAGCTTTTAAAGTCACAGGAGGTAAAACAGGGAAAGAGCCATTGGAAATAATGAAGTGAGTTTTTGCTGCCATGTAAAAAGAGCAATTATGACTTTAACTGATCCGGGCTGACAAATGAATTAGAAAGTGTGTTTCTTTATTATTCTTTTCATATGATTCCAGAAATTACTAAGAGTGAAGTTCAGCCAATAGAGATCAGAAATGTCCTATGAGGGCAGTTTTTAGCAATCATGTCCATGATAAATTATTTCTAAATGTCTTTTCTTTTGAAATTTATCCAGTTTACTCTCCCAATTCTATCCAAAGTTTTCCTATGTATATATGTACCTATTTGGACTTTTTTCTAGAAAATATGAATGTTGCAAAGAATAAGCCCATTAACAAATATAGAGTGAGTAAGGTTTTCACCATTTTTGATATTTTGGATTTTCTTTGTGAATCTCTATAGTGAGAGGTGATAAAGACATGACAAAAAGCTCTTACCATGCTTGCTATTTCACCCTTGCTATTAAAGAGTGTTTCATGTTCAAATAAGTAGGGAAAATGATAGGTCAGAGTTAAACAGCTTTTCTTGTAGCATGATTTCTTAGGGCTCAATAAGTTTTGAGGGAATATCTATTAAATATGCTCGTAATTATGTGGAATACAACACCTCTGAGAAACACTGTTCTATACCATTCTTAAACCTGGCCAAACAAGAATAATAACAACAATTTTGTTTGGCATTTCAAAAATCTATAAATGTTTTTTCACTCCTTGTTTCATCTAAGTTTTACAATAACTCAAGAGGAAATTATTAGTATCTTTACATATGAGAAAACTACCTCAGAGAGGTTAAGTAACTTGCCTAGGGTCACCCAGCTATTATGTGGTAGTATAGCTAGGATTCAGACTCAGGCTTATCTTATCCTAAAATCTGAGTTCTTTTTGGCTCAATTGGCTGCCTCCAATTGCCAATTTGGACAATAATGACAATAATGTGTTTTTTAAAAAAAAACACAATTTACCTTTGCTAAGAGTGGTTAAATAAGAAAGGGAGCCATATTTTAGGTTTGTTGAGGGCTCTCTCCAATAACACACCATAAGTTAAATGGTAGAATAGGGACTGGAGCAAGTCCAGTGTTTTCCTTACTATACCGGTTGGACACACTGAGCTTGGTGCATCAAAGTTAAGCAAAGAAACATGATCTGGTAGTGGCATTAATGATTACATGGCATAGTTATTTGCAAAAGGTAGAAGTTCTAGAGGTAAGCAATAGGTAGGAAAATAGATTTAAAGGTGCTCTATTGATTGTGAATTAGTCCTGAATTCCGATATGGGTTAAGCATGACTGGTATAATTTACTGGTTCATCAAATGGCTATTTTCTGCATATTTGTGTTCCTTCTCTGTGAATATTACTTTATTCATTGAACATATATACAGTGCCTATATATGGAAGGCACTGTGCTAGCTATTAAGTATTTCAAGCTGAATAAGATGCACTTCTTTTCGAGAAATCTATGGTGAGCCTAGTGAGGAAGACAGAAAGCTAAGTAATTTCAATATAGGGATAAGTACTATGATAGAAACAGGAACACTCTGGAGAAGGCATTTTTATAGGAAGGTTTGAATGATAAGAAAAAGCTGCACCTGAATGAAGTAGGGCATTGACTTTGGAGCCCTGTGTATAACAGTGTGTCAAGGCAAGGGGGCAAAGGAGAACAAGGTGGGTTACCTGCTTATGCCCTAAATGTGGGTGAGGGAGAGCAGTTATCCATAAGGATGGAGAATTCTTTGGGCAAGATAATGGAAAGAATTTAGATTTTTATTCTGAAGAGACAGAGGAAATGTTGGAGGATTATAAGGTGTGAGGATTAACAAAAGTGTTACCATATTGTTTTGTTCATAAAATAGCAAAAAGTTGAAAGATGTCAAAGAGGATAAATTCCTTTCTGACTTAGTCATATCTCTTCCACTCATAAAAGCACATTGACCACACAGGATTTGATTTGGATGTTTTGGGGCCATATAAATAGATCCAACATGATAGAGAGTTGTTTTTTCAAAAAAACAGATTAGTTGAAATGTTTATCTATATGAAAGTAAATTCTTAGCAAGAGTTTATTTATTTATTTGTACTGGGATTGAACCCAGGGGCACTTTACCACTGACCTACATCCCCAGTGCTATTTAATTTTTGAGACAGGGTCTCGCTAAGTTGATTAGGGCCTAAGTTCAAGCTGGCCTCAAACTTGTGATCCTCCTGCCTCAGCCTCCTGAGTCACTGGGATTACAGATGTGGGCCACCACCTCCAGCTCAAAAATTTAATTTTGAAGACTTTTTCCTAGGATACAATTGTCTTTACCTTATTGCAATTTAGATTTCCTAATCCTTATATTTCTACACTACTTTCAACTTTCCAGAGAGCTTGCTCTATCTTTTATTTGATCCCCAGAATAACCTTTGAGTTACTGCTTTCATTTTACATATCGGGAAGTTGAGACAGAATTTTAAATGCTTTATGCTTTAGGTCATATAGTTTTGGGGCAGATTCTAGGTTAGAATTCAAGACTTACATGGAAGAAGAAAAAGCAATGGGAAAAATGATTGATGGGATTGAGGATAATTAAATAGGTAGAAGAAAAGTCTGAAAACTTGAGATCACCCTGGAAAGAATTCAAGGATTGTAATGTGGAGGAGGCATTGGAGTTTTATGTAAGCCCTCTGATGCACAAAGGACAGTACTAGAATTGGAGGTGTAGCTTAGTGATCAGGTACTAGTATAGTGCCTAGTATAGTCCCATCCCTGGCATTGCAAACAATTAAACAAACAGAAATAAAATCCCAAACAAATAAACACAGCTACACTAAAACGAAACAAAACAAAACAAAAATGGATGGAACCTATAGGAAGAGATTTTTGAGGTAATGTAAGAAAGAATTTTTAAGTAATCAAAGATATCACAGATCAACTAAGACTTTTTGAAACATCGAGTTCTTATCATTGGGGTATACCAGCAAAGTCTGAAGAACTAGGTAATGATGTAGTAAAGGGATTTTATCATAGAAAGGGTTACACTATACGATCATCTTCCAGCCCTGAGATTTTATGACAATTTTCACCATTACATGTTTCTCCACACATGGCAGACTAATTTTTTCTTTTTGAGGGTGAAAGAAATAGAAGGCATTTTTCTTGCAGTACTGCAGTTGTATCACTTTAAAATCTATTCATTGGCTTGTGAATCCAGTGTCTCCCCTAGAGCATCGCAAATTCATACAATATCCCTGAGTGCTGGGTTTGGTGTTTAAATCTCTGAGTTAACTCATGGGCATAAATCCACACAAAATCAGACAACTCCCTGTGCATTTACTTGAATTTTCTGTATGAGTTGGACTAATTTTTCACGCAATCTATATGGTATATATATCTATGTGGTATCTTTGCAATAATTCGCAGAAAGGTTATAAATTGTTTCCATTCACTTGAACCATGAACTGTTTGCTTCACAAAAGTGAAAAAATTTATACTCACCCCCCCACACACACACACATATAATTTCAGACTGTCTTAACAGAGCAGTTGAATATAGTATCAATACAAATATGTACTCTCAGTTTTGAATGGTGTCCATAAATCCCTGATGCAGTGGCTTTGGAAGTCTTTGCTATGTCATTTACAGAATTTTCCTTAATGATGGAATATTCAAGTATACAACTTGCTATTAAATATGTTCTGTATTTCATGGCTTTAGATAGTCTTCCTCTGAATTTAATAGCACCAATGACTGGGTCACTGATTTGTGCAATGATTTTCCTTTATATGCATTCATTGGCTCATTTGATTAACTCATTTCTTTAATTTGGTTTAGTAATTTGCCTGGCACACTAACTAGATCTCTGAAAGCAGGACTAGGGATTAGATTTGTATTTAAAATTTTTATGCATTATGAAATAAAAGGTACTATAGGATGATAGTTATGAGAAAGTATGTGTTAGGTGTGATCTTATAAAATATTTCTATTGTTATTGGATTTGGGGAAAATCATATTCAGCAATTATCTGCAGCAAATACGCTCATAAATGACAATGTATGATTCTGACCACAATAACAAGTGACTTCATTCCTTTATGTCCTTGTTTGCTGATGTCATAGCTGGTCAGGAAGTAGTTCTATGGGCAGGTTCTCATAGAGTTGCTTTATTAGTTGTGAAACTTACATGTGTATGAGTACTTGCTTAGTGAATATTTACAATTCTATGAATAAAACTTGGGCATTCTTTTTCTTTATGAGCATGTAGCTAAACTTCCTGTTTGGTTGCATCTTTGAGTTTCTTCTGGTATGGTGAATCAGAAAAAGTGCAATTTTATGTAGAAAGGATAGAACAAATCACCCCAGATCTTTCTCTCTTTTTTTTCTCTGAACATTTTTATCGGTACATTATAGTTGTACATTGTTTTTGTCGTGTTTTTCACTGTTGTGACTAAAAGCCCCGACCAGCACAATTGTAGAGGAGGAAAAGTTTTTTGAGGGCTCACAGTTGCAAAAGTCTTAGTCCATAGAAGGCTGGCTCCATTCCTCAGGGCTCTAGGTGAAGCTGAACATCATGGCAGAAAAGTGTGGCAGAGGAAAGCCACTCACATGGTGATAAGAGGATAGAAAGAGATCTCCACTTGCCAGATACTAAAGCCACGCCCTCAAAGCTCCATCTACTCCAGCTACACCCTACCTGCCTTCAGTTACCACTCAATCCCATCAGGTGATTAATTCACTGATTGGGTTAAGGCTCTCGTAACCCAATCATTTCTTCTGTGAACTTTCTTGCATTGTTTCACATGTGAGCTTTTGGGGGACATTTTACATCCAAATCATAACATACGTAATGGTGGAACTTGTTGTTACATATTCATACATGCACATAATGTAACACAGATAATCTGGCCAATTTTATTCCCGTATTTCCCCTTTCCCTTCTCTCCACTCTCCCCCTGGTCCCTTTCCTCTATTCTGCTGATCTCCCTTTGGTTTTCATAAAATATCCCTGTACCACCTTTCTTTTCCTTTTTCCTCTCTAGCCTCTACATTTGAGAGAACACCTAAGACCTTCTGAATTCAGCTTATTTCACTTAAAATAATGTTCTTAAGTTCCATCTATTTTCTTGCAAATGACACAATTTTTTCTTTATAGTTGAATAAAACTCCATTGTGTATATACACCACATTTTCTTTATCCATTTATTTATTGCTGGACATCTGGGCTGGTTCTGTAGTTTGGCTATTGTGAATTGTGCTGCTATAAACACGGGTATTGCATGTATCACTACAGTATGACTTTAATTCTTCAGATAAATACCAAGGAATGGTATACCCAGCTCTTCAAGATTACTAATATTAGGCTAAATTTCCTTTTCTTCTTTTCTTTTTGGTACCGGGGATTGCACTCAGGGGGCTTAACCACTGAACCACGGAGTGACATCCCCAGCCATTTTTTTGTATTTTATTTAGAGACAGGGTTTCACTGAGTTGCTTAGGGCCTCAACACTTTGCTGAGGCTGGCTTTGAATTTGTGATTCTCCTGCCTTAGCCTCCTAAGCCACTGGGATTATAGGCATGAACCACCATGCCTGGTGATATTAGGTTAAATTTCATGAAGTCCTAGTCACCCTCTGAAAAAAATGCAGCTTGCTTTCCATTACTGGTTTTGCTAACAGGGTAGTCAGACTGGAGAAGTTTTAGGATAGATATTTTTCATTTAATTCTTACCCATGTTTGATTACTTGAGAATATACTTACATCCAGAATTATTAAGGGTATTTTTACCCTTCCATCCACCTACTCATAACTGGTAGCCGTGTTATAAAACTGAATGTCACGTCTGTTGTGTGCACAGAGCCAATACTGTTTGCAGCTTGCCAAAAGAAGTGTCAAAATGGAAATAAACCAGGTAATCTGAAGGCACCATTAGACCTTTCTAATCCTAAAACAGAAGAAGAGGGCTATAGTTAGATTACCAGTGATAGAGCTTTTTTAGAGTGGCATCAGTCCTTTTGGGCACTAGATTAACTGGGTGTCAGAAGAGATGACTTGGCCACTCTGTTGCAGCAGGACCAGGCAGGTCATCCGCTCTAGGCTTTGTGTAACTGTGTGTACACATGACACAGCACAGCTTTTGTGACTCCATGAAATTTAGAGATCTGGGTTTTCTCTTTCTAGGTCTTAGTTTTCTCTTTGTGATTTGTCAAAAAACTTTATCAGGTTATTTCCAGCTCTTCAATTTTGATTCTGTTCTTATAGATTATTTCACTAGCATCATTTATGTACTAGGAAGTCCATAAGTTCCTCCAGGACAATAGAGCCTTTCTCTGTAAGTCACAAGAGATTTACAGAGGAGTTTTCACAGATGCTATTATTAGTGTCAAAACTCCCAGGAACAGATATTATTTGTACATGGAGACTTTTAAGATTATTTCAGTAATGCAACTAACTTTATGTCATTTCTGAATTTTAGTTATGATGATATAAAACCATTTTAATGAGAACACATACTGAAACTGATCACTAATTCTAAGATATATACAGATAGACTTGGAAATCCAAAATCATCATCTACATTTTTAGTAGTGAGGTTGCCCAGCTGGAGCGCTGTGATTAGCAAATAACAACAATGCCTCACAGGCTTTAAGAGAACTATCCATTATGTCATTGAGAAGACTGTTCAGAGCTAGATTTGCTTTTAAATTAAAAGCTTGTCTTGGGTTGTACTGTCTCTGATTTAATATGCTGGAGATTGAATTTAAACTCTTTACAAAGATACAACAGGGTTATGCTTGTTAAAGAATAGGGATGTGTTGCACTCTGCTAGAAAAGAGCATGGCCTTAACCCTACCTGGGAGGGAATTAGCTGGACTCCAGGATATTAAAAATCATTGTAAAGCTGAACAATTTTGAACCCCATGCCAAGATTTGATCTTTTAAAGTTTTAAAAATTTTAAGCATCTCCTTTAAGATCTTCTGAATAAGTATGTCAGAGTGTTTTCTCATCTACATGATTCATAAGTAGGCTGTTTGAATCAGTTCCACTTCTTTTGTTTAATTTATACACATGCCATATTTCTCTGTCAGGGGAATCCTTTTGTGCAAACAGAGCAGTGGGCAGTGTGTGGGGTGAGTGAAGATTAGTCAAAAGGAGCATCATGCATGTAGAGATGAAGTAGGATCTACAGTGGCTGTGACTTGAAAAAGACTTGAACTGACTTTAGGTTGACTTCCCATCAAGCACACTATATTTAAGAAGGACAAAGTCACCTTTCTGTACACCAATTTGAGAAGTTTCATCCATATAAAAACGAGTCAGACTTCCTTGACTACTTCCTCCTCTTCCTCTCCTTCCTTCTCCCCTCTCCTCCCTTTCCTACTCCTCCCCCCCTTTTCCTCCTTCACTCTACTCCTCCTCCCCTTGCATGCTCTCTCTTCTTCTCCTCCTCCACCTCCTCCGCCTTCCTCTTCTTCAATAATAACCATGACTAGAGATCTCAGTTTGAAGCTTAATATTTTTTCAGGTCTTTTTTTTTTTAACAGCAGCAGAGAGTCAATAACCAAAGCAAAGGGGGCTATTGAAGCCATAACTATAACAAAATGATCTCCCATAACTTCTGTCATTAGCTCATGGTATAGTCATTGTATCACTGTGACAGTAATAATGAGGAAATGATCTTTCAGAAAACAGGGGAAAGGATTTTTAAAGGCTTCTTTTCTTTTGATAGATTTTCAGCTCATTAATAAATTGCCCATTTTTTAAAAGTAAAATTAATAGCAATCATCTTTTAAAATGTAGGTCAATTCCAGAAGACTTCTCCAGAATATTTATAATACTTGGAACTGTTTTTGTAACCTAAGTTAGGAAGAGTGTCCTGTGGGGCTTGGTATTTCCAGGGGATGTACTTCTGTAAAGAGTGATAGTCACAAATACCCTGTGGGATTTTTTTTTCTTGGTGATGTGATAGTCTGGCTTGAAAAAAATGAGTTCTATATGTGAGTGG
The DNA here is from genome assembly GCA_004024805.1 of Geosciurus inauris. Classification (NCBI taxonomy): domain Eukaryota; kingdom Metazoa; phylum Chordata; class Mammalia; order Rodentia; family Sciuridae; genus Geosciurus; species Geosciurus inauris. The sequence goes on along the minus strand of PVHX01001277.1, from coordinate 103,615 downwards.
GTAGCCTAATAGTGTCTTAATCATCATGTAGATATTAGTTGTGTTCCTATTTGAAAAATTACAATAGTTCATGGATATATCTGCTAACTTCAAAATATGTTTTGAAGCAAATGAGTAAGGAGGAAGGAGCCTGAAGTTTTTATCAAACAAGTATGTTCAAATATTCTAGAAAATATTGAGTTACGTTCTGTGACCTGCTATAGGAACTCAGGTTGTTATTCCTGAGGCATGCATCTATTAGTTTGAGGAAGAATTTGGCCACAAGAGAAATGAGCAAAAATAGAAAATTTTATACTATAATTAGAGAGTGAATTTTCAATCATTGCAAGTAAGAGTAGGAAAATTATACTAATTTCCACTATAAAATGTATCCCAGAAAAACTTACAGCAGGCCTTCACTAGCCATGCCAAGGTTCTGTTAAGATGGGTTTGTTCCATGGGTCAAAGAAGATAAGACCTGAGTTGTGAAAATTGTCAGGTTTATTGTATTGTGAATATCAGTGGGGTGTGCGGTTTTGTTATCAGATGTAGTCAAGAAATCAGCATCCAGAGGGTAAAGACCAAGGCATATCATTGCAAATGGAGAATAAAATATAGATGCCACCAACTCCAAGCAAGAGCTAGAAATAATTTTATGAATACAGGTTAGGTATCCCTTACTAAAAATGCTTAGGACCAGAAGAGTTTCAGATGTTGGATTTTTTGGGTTTTAAAATATTTTCATATACATATTAAGAAAACTTTGGATTAGGACCCAAGTCTCAATACAGAATTTATTGTTGTTTCATTTATATTTCAGACACATAGCCTGAAGGTAATTTCATATTATTTTAAATAATTTTGTGCATGGAACAATGTTTGTACTCATTGAACCATCAGAAAGCAAGGCATTACTTGTTATTGCAGCTGCCCATGTGCACTGTTTTCCGCTTGTAGCATCATGTTGGCACCCCCAAAATTTTAGATTTTGGACCATTCCAGATTTAGAATCGTTCAGATTAGGGGTGGTCAGCCTATATTAGAGGTAGTGAGGATTTGAAACCAAGGACATAGAGAACATAAAGCAAGACTCTCATGTTTCAAAATGTAAAACTGAAGAGAAATTGATTTGAATTTTATTCTCAATATATAATTTCCCTCTGGTCAGATATTCATAGCAAGGCCCAGGAGTGGAATTTGAGTTGTCATCCCACTGAGGGGAGGGCAGAGAGCTGGAATGCAGGCAGGTTCACATTCAACTAGGGGGATGAAATTCAAGGTTAAAAGCAGCCCTTGACTAAATCACCACTTGGTCGGTGTTGTCAATGGCTGAGAATAGAACGAAGAAAATAAATGACCAATGATAACCCTTTATTCATGGGCTTGACAAATATCTTCTCAAAATCATAGTAAAAAAATACATATGGAAAACAATATGTTCTGAAGGTTTCCTAACTAGGACAGAAGGCAAATCCTGTACACACTCCCTGAAATAGAGGAAGTTGCACTAATGGTAAAGCTGTGGCCTTACTGCTCCAAATGAGCCTTGCAGACCCGCCGCAGCCCAGCTCTTGGGAAATTCTCATAAATGCAATCTCAGATCTACCCTAGACCTAGTGAATGGCATTTTAATAAGATCACCAGGTGATTAGCATGCATAAAGAGTTTGAAAAGCATGGAACAGTTCCTAGTGATACAGAAAAGGGTATTTCCTGTTCAGTTGGTCAGAAAAGACTAATTCAAGCTGGACATTAATAGAAAACATGGTGATCTAGACATTGTAATTGGCTTAAACATCAAAGTTAGCTCACCTAGTATGACAGAGTTGTTGCTTAGAAATTAGTTGTGATAGAAATCCCTGCATAGACAATTGTTTCAGCACAAATAAAATCTACTGGTGGAGGAAGGGAAACATTTAAATATTTTGTAAAAATCTATGATTTTATGTTTTTGTTTCAGAACTGATCTCTAGGAAAATAATTGGGTACATTAACTGCTTGCTTCTCATGGTTTTCTGCCATGCTCAGGCCTTATGTCAATTCAGTGGCTAGGGATGGAATCATTAGTGGAAACTAGAGATGGTGAGAAAGGGACTGTGTCTTCATAATGGAGGCAGATGCTAAGGGAAGCACTGGCTGCTGGGAAACTAGTCACTGAGAATAGAAAGTGAAGTTAAAAGTTTTCAGCAAGACGTGATGATTGCAGTCTGTTCAGAGAAGTGGAGTGGGCTGGTTGTGGCATTCTTACTCATATTTTTCTGAATAAGAAGCAGTCATGAGGGTAAGCAAAGGCCATGCAAATTCACTGGGTAGAGCAGGTGGTGCAGAGGGCGGGAAGCTTCTGTGCATCTCTTAACCTCCACTTTCAGTCCAATAGACGTAGGAGTCCCTGTGGTCCACACAGGGAAGGGAGAAGTGAGGAAGGGAAAGAAGGAAATAGAGTTAGATCTCTAGGTACAGAAGACTAAACTCTGACCAGGAGTTAGCTGGGTATTAATGTAGAAAAACACAGAAAGATTTCTGTCGAACAGTCTTTTTCGTGTGATTTGGCTCTCCACAGCCACCCATAAGGCCTGCAAGACACAGATATATGATAAGAAAGAATAGCAAAATGGTTCAGCCTGTTTTTCTGCTTTACCACATGTCTTCTTCCCTGCAAAATATAACACTCAACACTATAACAAAATACATTAGAGTCTGTAATTTGGAATAAAGAGATTGTGAGAATGGTGTCTTATGAAATGTACATTTGTATAGACATATATTAGCAATTTCTGTATTCCACATTGAACAGGAGAGTAAAGGGTGTCCTTTCCAGAAATGCCTCTTTTCCAAGTGCTAGCTTTCTCATTTCCCTTTCATACAACCACTGCGTGGCTCTGCTGTCACTCTGTTGCTAGGGTTCCCTGCCCCCTCTAGGTGCTAGGATGTGATTGTTAGTTCAGTGTTCTTAAGTGTTCCCATAGAGAGTTACTAAGGTAATTTTTCTCAGTCTGCTTTGTAGTCGCCCTGCCAGGCTCTGGACCCGTATGGTTTTTCAATATGGAATTTACTTGTGACACATGATGACTGAGCACTTAAAATGTAGCTAGTCCCTATTGAGATGCATTCTAAGCATCAAATACCTGGGAGATTTTGAAGTCTTAGGATGGATAAAACAGATAATAGATATCTCACTAATCAGTTTACATTGATCATGTGCTAAACTGATAATGTTTTGGATTAAATAAAATATATGATTAACATTAATTATGCCTGTTATTTACTTTTCATTTATTTTTGTTTCATTGTGTTCTTTTTTAGTGCTGGGTATTGAACCCAAGGTGTTGTGCATGCCATGCACATGCTCTACTGCTGAACTACATACACCCTCAGCCCTCTGTAAATTACTCTATAGGCTAACTGAAAATTGAAATTGCATATGTGGCTTTCATTATGTTTCTACTAAGCAGTGCTGAGCTTTGTGTTAGAACTTTTTGAGGAGTGAGAAAAAGGAATTCCAAATTAAACATTTCAAAAAACTAGATGAAATTTTTCCAGAAGTTTCCAGGGTGAAGGCAATGACTTCATTTGCTGCTGAGGCAGATTGACAATGGCTTTTGTAAATGAGATCACCTGCTGGTGTAAACTGACTCTTCAGTAGAAAAACCCCTAATATAAGTAAAGCTTATTGTCATCCCTGCTTTCTGCCTTGCTTGAGATGCAGCAATATGTTGTGCTTATGTGGTGACTTAATAAATAATATTTGATGAGGACAATAAGGACTGAACCTTCATCATTTTTGGTTTCAAATTTCATGCGTTTCTCACTATATTGTGCTGTTCTGAGGTTAATCCAAGAGGACCAACTGGAGAAACATTTTCTCACTTTTCATACTGGGTAACTATGTTGAAAAAATCAATGATTTCAATTTACTATGTTGTCAATATGAACTGGTTAAGGCCAATTACAGACTTCCTCTGACCATGGCAAGGGGGAGATATATATACCAATGAAGAGAGTCAGGTTTATGTCTTTGCTCTTGTCTTCTCAACTTCAAAATGGTGAGTGAGAATTCAATCATAATTTCTGAAATCCCTTGAAGCTCAAAAATTTCATGAAAACTACTGCCTATATTGGACATGTTAATTCTTTTGATTAACTTTATTGAATATTTACTTGAGAAACAATTTTTATATTTTATTGAAGCTGGGTTAGATTTCGGATAAACTACTACTGGGATTGATATATCACACCAGACTTCAAATGAGAGACTATGGATTAGACTTATCTATAATGTGTCAGGTTGATTTGATACCTTATGGTAAAATACATGTTTATTTCCCTTGAGAAATGCATAACACAAAAGAATACTGAGTAGTTCTATTCCTATGTGAATAGTGTGTAATTAACCTATATTTATATTCTCATTTTGAACACAGTCATGCTTTGCATATACTAGTGTTCTGCCCCACATATGTTCAAAATGTTCATGGATTATGAATTCCACTACTAACACAGAAGGCAAAGCTCCTCTGTCAGTCACATTTCCCTCTCTGTCTCTGTCTCTGTCTCCCTCTCCTCTGTGATATGACTTCAGATTCATTTCCTATCCCAGAGGACCAATTCTAATCATCCAGCATATGCAAATGCTAGAAGACGTTTTCAGAAGCATACGATTCAAAATTTTGGAATCAGATATAGTTAGTTTTTATAAAAGGAATTCTAAGTGTTCATTTTTAAAAATCAGAAGTCTGATATAACTATTTAAAAGATGCTCCCTCCCCCAAATTGGATGTGACTTGCTTTACTGGGGCTCTCCAACTGTAGTCTGATCTTATTTTAATTCTGTTCAGTAGTATTTCATGAAAAACACACAGTATCATTTTCCATTTTAGTTTAATGGCATTTTTGCAAAATATAGTTATTCCAGAGAAACTAGGTGATTTCCAAATATTTATTGGAAGAAAGTGAGTTCTAATTTCTTAATTTTTTGATTCCAAGTTGTACATACTCAGAAAAGTACATATCTATACCACTCTAATTTTTTTCATGATTTTTTTCTATGTATATACATGATCATGTGATTGTATAGGTAGGCTATATTAGAAAAGAACAGACCTGATTTAATTAAGTCAGATACTCTAGAGTGAAAATGCCTTCATTAATTCATTTTATAAATGTTTATCAGGCACTCATTATATGCAGGTTCTGCATACAAGGTTGATAATAAAATGTGCTTTTGGACTTCAAGAATTCAATGGCCTGAAAGAGTGTCTCTTATTTACAACAGTTTTTGCCTCAGAGGTGCCATGCATTATCAGCAAAGACAAAGATAGAATTGTTTGGGAGAATAGGGGAGAGATAGGGGCTTCTGACTGGAAGGTTTTGCAGGAGTAAAACTTTTGAGTGAGACCTAAGTGTATGCTACAGAGAAAAGAAGGAATGGGTAAAGACATTTTCTGTCCTGTGAAGGGCTGAAGTGGGAAGTGTGAGGGAAGGAGCATCAGCAGATGTGAAATGAGTTTGAGACTCAACTAACCAGGGGCTTGAGTGCTTCCCTAAGAAATCTGAACTTGATTCTGTTTGGACAGATGGCACTGAGTATCAGAGGAGGCTCAGGGGACATGCTTGGATGTGTATTTTCAAACAATTACCTTTTTTTGGTGGGAACAATTGAATTGCAGTTTGGAAATATTGGAGAAGGAAGTCGCCTGAATTCAAAGCCAGAGAAAAGGAAATGTGGTTGAAGGGTGGACTTGAAAACTATTTGAAACTTTAAAATGCTCTATAATGACTTCTATGGTTTAGATAAGAGATATCTCCCAAAAGCTCATGTGTGGGACAATGTAAGAATGTTCAGAAGTTAAATGATTAGACTATGAGAGCTGTTGCCTGATTAGTGGATTAATCCACTGATATGAATTAATTGGGTGGTAACTGTAGGCAGGTGGGATATGGCTAGGAAAAGGAGGTTAACAGGGCGTATTTCTTTGGCTTTTATATTTTGTCCCTGGTGAGCAAAGCCCACTGGCTCGCTCACTCTCTGCTTCCTTGTTACCATGTCCTGAGCTGCTTTCCTCTACCACACCCTTTGGCCATGATGTTCTGCCTCATCTCAGACCTAAAGCAATGGAGTCGACTATGGACTGAGCTTCTTAAACCGTGAGCCAAAATGAACTTTTCCTCCTCTAAGTTGTTCTTGTTAGGTCTTTTGATCACACAATGACAAAACTGACTAACCAAGGCCTTGAGTGCTTCCCTAAGACAGAGTGAGTGAGATGAAAGTGATCAAGTGGGCCTGGCGGGGTTCTCACTAAAGATTCTGATAGTACTGGTTAAGGACTCTATTTAATGAGTTATTGGAAAAGGCATAAACATAAACAGAGTTGAAAGTATGTTAAATAAAGATGCTCTGTAAATGCAGCCTGAGCAATTAAAAAAGATTTACCAGAGTACAGCTAAATACAGCATAGTGGATAATTAATGGGCCTGTGACAACTTAGTAATAACTACTCTGAACTTTTACAATAGTGAATTAACATATGTACATGTCAGAAAGAGGGTTTGCTTTCACAATTAACACCAGTTAGCTGGGAAATTTCTGCACAGAAGTTAATTAGGGATTTCTGGTAATGGAGCCTGCTGATTAACCAATCTCCTAAACCAAAGGTGCCTAACTTTGCTAACTCCATTCATGGTTTATTTTTGAATCAAAAAGGAAACTGGTTGAAAATTTCATTATCCCTTTCCCTGCTTCCATAAACTCTAGCTTCAGATGTTATTTTGGATTTTTTTTTTTCTTTTCTAGGAAATGAGCTTCTGCTCTATGTTCTCTCCACCTGTAAAAGAACTCTATGTGAAGTTTAGGTATCTGAATGGTCTGAGCCATTCAAATAATTAGGATGTGGTGAATTCTCTGCTTTTGATAGTTTTAGATCATGGATTAGATGCAGCTCAGTAAATCTTTTTTGGAGGAAGGTATTTATGAACACCCCTCTAGCTTATTTTAGTCCATTGTATTATCTTTTGAGTGGTTTTAAGTTCACAGAAACATTTAATGGAAAACACAGAAAGTTCCCATATTCCTCACCCCTCCCCCAGCCCCTTTCAGTTCCCCTGTTATTAACATCTCACATTAGGGTGGTATATTTGTTTCAATTAATGGACCAATATGAATACACTGTTATTAACAATCCATAGTCTACATTAGGATTCACTCTTTGTACAGAATATCAAATATTTGGAGAAATGGTTAATGACATGTGTTCACCATTATATTATCATAGAGAGAGAGTAGTTTCACTGCTCTAAAAATCTCCTGTGGTCTGCCTGTTTATCTATTCCCACCCAAACCTCTGATAAACACTGATGTCTTGTACTGTCTATAACTTTGCTTTTTCCAAACTGCCACCTTTTGTTGTCTTCTTTCACTTAGCAATATACATTTAGAGTTCCTCTATATCTTTCTGTGACTTGATATTTCATTTCTTTTTAATATAAATAACAGTTTATTGTATGGAGGCACCACAGTTTGTTCATTCCTTTACCAACTAAAATAAATCTCAATTGCTCACAAGTTGTGGCAGTTACGAAAAAATCTGCTATAAACATTTATATGCATGGCTTTGTGTGGACATAAGCTTTCCTCTTATTGGGTCAATACCAAGGAGCACAACTGCTAGATCATATAGGAAAAGAATGTGTAGTTTTTTAAAGAAACTGCCAGATTGTTTTTCATAGTGGCTACACCATTTTGCACGCCCACGCTTACTAACTTTTAAGCACTGATGGTGTGCCAAATGACTTTCTTTTGGAGTCACAAAGTTAGTGAACCAGGGCTCATGGTGTAATTCTAGAAAGAATTAAGATGGCATGAGCTTGTCCAAGTTATCATATACTAAAATTAGGGTGTAACTTACTATTTGGAATCTATGCTTTATAGTATAAATGACATAATCAATTCTTGATAAAAAATCAATAAAATAACACAAATTTAAAATGTGTAAAATTTAAAATTTTGTAAAATGTTAATTATTTGATTCATCTAGAATATTATTCTGTTAGGAAGTTCTATGGAATTATTCTACCAGATGTCTTGACATTGAGTTCTGGTACCAATTCTGGTTTCAGCAGAAGGGTGCAAGAAAATCTATTAGAAACAAATTTGTGTCTTTGGGATTAATGATTTTAATGAATTTATAAATTTGCTCATTAATTATTACTTGAAAAATATAGCTGTGAGGTAAATGCTTTTTGTTTCTCAGAAGGAAAAATGTACAATGACTGCAGATATGCATGCACACAAACATGTGGGCCTTTGAAATACTTCGGGGTTTTGCCAAAGACCTGGACAGTTGCCCAGGGTAGCCCAATTTACTCCTCTGCTTAACTTATGCTCTGCCTCAAATGGACTTGAATGGAAATTGTGCACATATGAATAGTAGCAATTTTTCTCTACCTCTTAAAAAGCTTTGTCAGAATCTTTATTTGAATTGTAGTATTAGCTAGGATTAAGTTGAATTATTTTTGTAACTTTTAAAAGCAGATACTGAATTAAAAATTGTATTCTTGTCTGTTGGATAAAACCCAACAAAAAGATGACCATGTTAATCATTTTTAACTTGAGTTATTTAATCAGATGATTTTCTGGTTTACTGTATACTGTATAGAAACAACTTTGGTGTCAAATATCAGTGTCCAATGTCAAAGCAGTGTCAAATGTCTTTATATTATGCATAAATATTTCTTTCATTGCATGTTCCTAAGTTTATTTCCATGTTTGTAGTTGTTTTTTTTTTTTTAATGTGGTAGGGTTAAAATTGCAGATAAATATGAAATTGAAAGTTTTGCTATGGCACTTCTAGTAAGGCTGTCCCTCCGAGAAGGACATTACAACCTTACTAAATTAATTAAACAGGGTCAGTCATTCTATCTGGTTGAGGCCTCTAGCTTTGTAAGTGATCAAGACATTTATCACTCTATAGTGAACATAAATTGTAAATCTGTTGATAGAATGGGATAATTTGTGAATAGCAATATGTGAGCACTTCCTTTTTGTAGAATGAACAGACATGCTGAAGAATTAATTTGTTATATGCTTCAAAGGAAGAACAAAGTTTTGCCTAGTTATATATGAAAGAACAAAAATACACTGTATAAACTGGAGATATAGTAACAACAGAAAAGGAGGTACTATTCACATGAACTCTAGTCTAAATGCTGAGACTTTCAGCAAAATACCTTTTTTTCTGAATAAGAAATAATCATTAAACCCACAGTCACCTGAAGATTTACTGTGGTCCCAGATGTGTGGGAGACTTGATTGCTAGGGAAGTAAAATGAAGGCAAACTGAAGGAGGGGAGGGGAGAGGGAAGGCAGGCTGTGAGCCCAGCATCCTGGGGCACATGGACAAATTCCTTCATCTGCTCATGAGTACCCTATATTTATGTATTGGCTTTTACTTCTTCAGTAATGTTTCTGATTTCTTGTGGAATAGAGTTATTGATTTTATCAGCCTCACATTGATTCATTTCATCTTTAAGTCCACTGCTTCCTCAAGAAGAACTCTTCACAAGAAGAGAAACTGATTTGCTTATTATGGCAGTGTCCCGGACATGCCCCAGTACATGGCTTATCCCCAGTACAGTGTCTGGCCCATTGCTATCATTAAATATGTATTGGTTGATTAAATTAATGAAATGAAAAATCCACACGCTATTAAAGGACTTTATGTTCATTCCCAGGAAAAAATGAGTAAATGCCTAAATTCTATATATTCTTTTTTACTTGTGAAGTTAAATTTAATAAATTAAAAAAAATGATGCCCAGAACATCCTCATGTAGCATTCCTGGTGTCATCCTGTTAAATTTTGCAGCTAGCATCAGGCCAGTGGATGGAAGAAATGGATTTCCACTGTGTTAGGACACCAGCATGCAGGCTCAGGGAACCTCAGAGCCTTCTAATCCACAGTGGCACTGCATTGACTAAATCTAGCTGCCAGTTCTCTTTGAGATCTTCTCAGGAGTGGCCACCTATTGAGGAAAAGGACAACCTTACATTCCAGGGCCTGGGATCAGCCTGGTCCTTAAAAGCAGAAGCTGTGGTCCTGCTGTTGTTACTGCCCCCCCCCCACCCCGAGAAGCAGCCTCAGAGCCCCTGTGTCTAACAAGCTCCCGTCTTGTGTGTCCCGCAGGGAGGACCCCCATACCTTGGAGTGACAGCCGTGATTTATTACACCAGGTGGTCCCATTCTTTTTCCCTTGTGAAGTGAGAGCGAGCAAGCAATAAAATCGTGTGTGTGTGTGTGTATTATAAAATTATATTTTACATTTAACAATTCTGACTATGGGACAAAAAAAATGGCATGGGTGAGAATCGTGTCCTATCATTTTTACTTGCTTCCATGTCACCCACACAATGTGTTTATTTATAGCAGTCCCTCTGAGTCTACATTTTTTTTTTCCTTTTTACTACTTTCTGTAAAACAAGGTGAATTCTCCAATTATAATTATGGCACTCTTCATTCCCCAGTGCTACAATCTTAACACCATGCAGCTCACAGATGCTCCCCTTGATTTATTCCTGCCTGGCTTGTGATGCTGGGTCCAGCATTCCCAAACTTGCAACCATGCTCTCTATCTCTGTGGTCCCTTTTGCTATACTCCTTGGCTGTCCATCTGCTTGTTAAGATTGTCCCTCTGGTCACCACACTCTCTTCTCGGCTCTACCTGTGATATACCTTAGCAGAGAGAACCACAGTCCCTCCCTCGGCCTCCCACTTCAGTCTTCTTCCCTGTCGACAGGGAAGAGAAAACTTTAATTATTTTCATACTCCAGGGATCCTTTGAGTTTGCTTCTGAACACCATGGTTGCCATAAGATTTAAAGCCTGTTATTGTTAATACTCTTTCTACTAGTACTATGATGTGTCCTTACATTAGTTTTTATCTCTTTGAAAACATCCTCACAAAAGTTTAAGGCCAAGTGTATTTTTATTACAATTATTCTGTAGCTTCAGAGTAAGCCTTAAGCTTCATAAGAGGTTCTAGCATTTGATCACTTAGGGAAAGCTAGCCATGGATTCACTGTTCTGTGAGACCCATGTACACTGTCCAGTTCAGTTTCAGTGGCCTCATTTTTAACCGGAAAGCTACGATGAGATGTTCAAGTATAATGCAAGATCACCATCACTTTCTTCAATAAATAATCTATCCATACTTTCTGAAATATTACATTCAGTAATTTATCCAAGTTTTTTAAAAAGTCTTGCCAAATGCTCGGTAGCTGCTCATGGCAAAATATAGCCTCTGCTAATTCTGAAAAGGTATTTTAAACTCCTATATTACAAGGTTTAGCATGAAGCTATTTTCCTGGAAAATGTTATTGATAAGAAAAAAATATATACCAGAATTTACCTACTTTTAAAAAATGTAATTTAGCTGGTATTTTTTTTAGGTAACTATAGATGGTAAATTCTGTTTGCCTATCAAATTTTAACTTGTTTTTTCATTTCTTTATAAGTACACTGTTGCCCATTCATATGGTAAATCCTTTTACAAACCATTAAAAAAAGCCATAAGCAGATAAAAGACACATCACCAGAAAAATGTGTTTGCAATACATATTATAAAAAGCTATTTTCTATCAATAAAAATGTTCACCAGCCAACTAAAAAAAAAACGACCCATTAAAAAATAAGCAAAGATCATGCTTAGATAGTTCACAGGAAAAATTAAAATATTTTTAACATATAAAAGATGAAAAATTCATTGTAAGTAAGTAAATGCATCCTTGTTTTAAGCCCTGCGACTGTTGTCCTCCTGAGGAGCAGCAGGTAGTAGCTTCAGTACAGTTGCTAGAATTGAAGCCTCAGGTGTTGTGAGTCATTGTCCGTCTGTGTGTTTGCTGCTCCTGGCCATTAAACATCTCACCTTGGTTCCTTGATCACTCCAGAAATTCTTCAAGTCATCTAATACCAGGTAATAAATCTTTCTCTACTTGAAACTTCTGGAGTGGATTCAAAAGGAAAATTGTTTTGGCATTCACAGGGTAGACATGGAGGATGGTAGGGAAGAACAGAGTCTTATTAACAATTCAACTAATCCAAATCCAGGGCAGTTCATTAGATTTTCAGTTCTAGTTACTTCACTGCAAAAAAACAAAAATAAACAAATGAACAAAAAAAACCCCAAAACAAAAAAACCCACCACTGTTGTCAATTAAATCTAAATTTGCTTTTGGGTCTTCCCATTGAAATCTCATAAAATGTTATTTTTTAGGCATCCACTCATTCATTTAGTTAAATAGCATATATCAATCAAGTGTGTTGCCAAATTAGTCACAATTACAGAATTCAGTTGTACTTTGATTTATGTGATATGTCTTTTCCTTAAAATGTACCAAGTACATTTTAAGTAATAACTTGCTGTTTTCAATAAAATATTAAACAGTAATCTTTTTATAAAATAAAGAGAATTCAAAGTTGAACAGGATGTTTCTCACCCTCAAGGGAAATTTCAACCAGTTGGATAAAAAGATTGGAGAATCCACTATCACAATGCCATATGATGAGTACGAGGTGAGTGGCTTCCTAGAGCATTGTGGGAAGACAGAGACGCAAGAAAATTGGTTGCCAATCAGCTGGTTGCCAATCAGCATTTATGCAGGACCAATGCATACTAATGATACAGAATAATCAGTTATATTGTGGCATATTCATACATGCATATGATAATTTTGATCAAAATATGCATTTCTCCACTTTTAACCAATTCCATTATGAGGCAGCTCTGAAAGGAAATGGTAGAACTTACTGATGCCCATCATTGAAGCTTAACATCTGACCCTTGAACAAAGCCAGTGTTTCACAAGAACACAAGCTCAGCTCTCGTGCACATGCCAGTGCAAGCATATCAGGACTGGTACCTGAAGACATACACAAGCCCTTGAACTGGCCTTCACTTTGCTTCCACCAAAAATGTGCATTCACCCCTCTATGAATGAAGATCCAGAAAAACAGATTGCCTAGTCAAGTGGGACTTAGAGGCAAAACCTCTGAACTCAGTAGTAGCTAATTTCATCTTATAAAAGCATTATTGCCTCATGAAACAAAGAGAAACAGTGATTATGTCTGTTTGGGATGACTGTATGTATTTTAAACTTGTCAAATTAAAAAGAGAAAGGAAAAGAAGAAAGCTTAGTGATATGGGCCTGGAGATTTCTTCTGGAGGACAAACCAATTATATAATGATCTCTGACATTTCAACTTTTTGTGTTTGATTTGCACAGAAAGTAGATAGGTTTCTGGTTTTTACTTTCTGGAGGAAGCTATGGAAGAATGCTCTTTAAAAACCTGAATGACACAGGTAATCAAAATGCAAATAGTACCTCTTGTTATTCGTGCAGCACTACTGTCTTTTGGGATGTTGAAACAGGTACTTGATCATGAGGTAGATTAAGGACTGTAACTTGGGGACCTGTACCCAACATTTCATTTATAGGACCAACTCTCTACATCAACTCTTTAGCACAACTTGAAGAGAACTGAAAGCTTCTACAAATATCCTTGCATCTCAGCCGAACTCAGGAGACTTTTGAGTCAGAATTGAGAAATATTCACCTTACAGCAAGAAAAATATTTTTCAGCAAAATTCTGTGAAAGCATAAATACCTATTGAGTTTTGAAAATAGAGAAGTAACACAAAGATCTCAGTTTTAAAGGAAAACGTGTGTGTGTGTGTGTATTTTTTTCCTTTTTGGTTTACAAGGGTGCTCACCCATACTGTATTCTGAGTCAGGAAAATAATTTCTCTAAGACTAAGAAGTGATGCCCTCAAGGGATTTCTCCCCTCTGGGCAAATTTTAAATGACAGAATTTTCCTATTCTCTCATATTCTTGCAAATCTGATGCCAGGGGGCAAAACTGCTTTGTGTTCTGTGCTTTTTAGAGCTGGACCTCTGTGTACAGGGAGGTGGAATTTAAATCCTATACCAGCTTCACCAGCCATTCTCACTCACTTACCATGGTTTATCCTCATCTGTGTGGATCTACTCATTACCTAACTGCTAGATGTGTACTGGATTTAGTAACATGGTGCTGGATCACTGGAAAATGGAGCAGGAGCCATTTTACTACAGTGTCATGGAAGAAGTCAAGTTTCTGTGGGTGCTAGATGGACTCAAAGGTGAAGGAGTAGAGTAAGGTGAATGTGGGTATGTTAGCTATCCATCGCTTTGACCAAAATCCCTGGCAAGAACAACTTGAAGAGGAAAAACTTATTTTGGCTCATGGTTGCAGAGGTTTAGTCTTTGGTCAGGTGAACCTCTTGGTTTGGGACCTAGATGAGGTAGAACATCATGGTGGAAGAGCATGGCAGAGAAACGCTGCTCCTTTATGGCTGGCTGGGAAGCAGAGAAGGGGAAGTGGCCTCAGGGAAGATGAACTCTTCCAGGGCACTCCTCCAGTGACCCACTTCCTCCAGGCATGCCCCACTTGTCAACAGTTACCTCCTAGTTAGTCCATTTAAACTAGGATGAACTGATGATAACTCTCACAATCCAATCACTGTACCTCTAAATATTCCTGTATTAAACAGAGGAGCTTTTGAGGGACACCATATAATCCTAACAGTGGGCAACATTAGCAAAGATTGTGGGGAGCAATATGAAAATAGGAAACTTCAATTTTCTTTTTCTTCTTTTTTTGTTTTCCCCCCATTTATTTAGTGCCTGGTTTCTTTCTTTAAAGGAAGAGTCTGAAAAATGTTTGCATATAGTTGAAAAGAATGATAGTGTGGGAGAAAGTGTCTTATTTGCTAATAACACACTGTCACAGACTGGGTAAATTATAAAGAGGTTTATTTTGGCCCATGGTCCTGGTTCAAAGTTGGGGGATTACATCTGGTGACTGCCTTCTTGGAGGTCAGGAAATATAAAAAATACCTGGTCAAACTGTCTTTTATAGTAGACCCACACATGAGATAACCATTAATCTACCAACCCATTAATTGCATGTATGGGTTAATGCATTCTTAAGGGCAGAGCTCCAATCACATCTCTCTCTCTTTTTTTTTTTTTTTGTGGAAACAGAGATTGAACCCAGATGTAGTTGACCACTGGACTATATCCTCAGCCCCTTTTATTTTTTATTTTGAGACAGTCTCACTAAGTTGCTTAGGGCCTTGCTAAATTGCTGAGTTCGGCCTCTAACTTGCAATCCTCCTGCCTCAGCCTCTCAAATTGCTAGGATTAAAGATATGTGACATTGTACTTGGTTTTCTAATCACCTCTTAAAAATCCCACTAGGTCTCACTTCTTAATATCTCATAATGAGGAATCAATTTCAGTATGAGTTTTAGAGGGGACATACCATAATCAAACCATAGCACAGAGAGAAAGGCAGGGGGAGAGAAGGAATTAAAATTGAGATTGAGATTGGTGAGATTGGAGACCAAGTTTGATTCCACCTGTAAGGTTCCCAAGAAACAGAAAGAAATGACATCCCAGGCACAGGTGTAGGCCTTTCTTGGGTGGAGGAAGGAGGAAAGGACTGATACAGATTCAGGGCTGCTAGACATCTGGTAACTTCTATTCTGTCTTTGAATTAAGCAGTAAGGCCATCTGCTGGGGTGTGGGGTTTGGTGAGAGGAGGATTACCAGTTTGAAGAAATGATTGTTCCAATAGTCACTTAAGAGAATGGAAAGAGAAGCTGCCAAGAATTTGGTAAGATGAGGGTTAAGGGTCCAGCCTAGTTTAATGCCCTTAATTTTGCTGCATTATCAATCTACTTCAATTTGTCATTTTTTTCTCAGCAGCATTCAGTTCTCAGATGAATTCAGTTAGACATTTATCAACTTCAATCAGCTATTTTTACATATGAGGTACTTTTTTTGGGGACCAAAGCTTTAGTAACTTACATTGCAGAGAGGAAATATAAACAAATATAAATGATATTCAAAATATAAACAAGTATAAATAATACTCAAAAAGTCTAATAAATATATGTTTCTGGTTATTTTTGCTATAATAAAAAATAAAGTAGAAGGAAAAGAGCTTGGGCAGGGAGGTTCTACTTTATACAGAGTATTTAGAGGAGCAAATTGTTTGGAAGGAGAGTCCCAGTGTCTGTCACACCTCATGACTTTGAGGGACAATTGCACTGGTTGTGTTTAAGGAGGTCACCTGAAGAACAGGAGACTGTGCTCATTGATGTAGGAGGTAACATGTAGCAGATGTGTTCCATCCTCTGAACACCACTTCATTGAGTGTTGGCTGCATGCCAGTGTTCTGCCAGGCTGAAGGGACTCAGTGATGATGGAGACAGCAGAAGACCATGTGGCTGAGACCATGTGGCTTCTACCACCTGCAGGGGTAGAAGTGGGAAAGGACAGCTTGCACCAGGGGTCCCCAGTTTTTCCTCTCATTTTGCTTTACACTGACCTCTTTGCATTGAACCTCCATTTGCAGTGTCTGTCCGATTGACCAACACTCACTTGGTATTGCCAAGTTGACACTTTGAACTTTCCTCCTCCAAGTCTGGCCCTCACCTTGTTAGCAATACAGACTACTATTTGGGCTAAACTACAAATCTATTGGATCAAAATTAGAATTTGTATTTTAACAAGATCCCAAGTGATATGTATGCTTTTTAAACCTGAGAAGCCATGGTATAGAGATCCTTGAAGACAACTGGAAGGTTTTCTCCCGCCTCTCCATAGGTCATTTTTTTGAGATTCTTCCAATTCTAAGCAAGTTCTTACAGGCCTTCTTTACTTTGTTTGAACAAAGTAGAAACATTTGTATAATTACTTTTCACAAAGTGGAGCATACATCATCTAATCACTAGTGTAATGGGAAATCTTTGCTTTTTCATTTTATCTGTTCTTTTAAGATCCAGATTTTTTTTTGTCTTTCTAGATAAGAGTCCTCTCGCCTTGAAGTTCAGATCACTTCAGCTACATCAGATGTCTCACTTTAGCTTCCCTTGAACTTAGTTAAATAACTTACACTGCATGATTAATATGCTCATCGCAAAGCCTTTTTAAAAAATTGTCCAGCATTTTCCTGATATTTGTTAGAGGAAGAGTGCTGTTAATACTTGGCCTTGTGTGCAGTCTTTATGAAAATCATACTGGGGATAAAATGATCATGTCTGCCCTGGTGGAGCAGTTTCATCTGGAAGGTAAAGCACAGAACCATTGGCTCATGTCATTGGCTGGGCAGAGCATAGTGACATGGATTGATAACAATGGTTTCAGGTGAGCTTGTACTGTCTCCCAGGCACAGCACTTTGCATTTATGAGATTTAATTCTTATAACCCCTACAATATTCTCACTGTTATTTGTCCCATTTTACAAAGAGGTGGAGACAAGTTCAGGGGCTTTTCCACGATCCATATAATTAACAGGCAAAGCTAACCTTCAATCTTGGTGCACTTGACTCCAGGGACGTATGTTGAACCTCTGCACTAGAACCCTTTGACAGAAATTGAGGTCCTCAGGCCATTAACTTCAAGGAGGTGTGACTAGTGGTCACAGACCATATACCTGTCTGATGAGGAGTCCCAAAGTGGAAAAACTGAGGAATAAGGGAGGAGTGGCATATGTAGGATGTTATTGAGACAGGACCACCACAGGGACAAAGGGCAAATGCACTCCTGGGCTTTCACTCATGGCCTGACAGCCACTTAAAGATAGCATAAGTTTTTTTCTCTACTGTCACCTTAACTCATTGTTTGTATGCTATTAAAACTTGGTATGTGCCTGACCCAACATTTTCAACCTTATGGATGCTCTTGACAAGACTCTGAGGACAAACAATGGAAAGGATAAAAGCTGCTGAGGTGCCACAGAGCAGCAGATTTCCAGGGCCCTTAACTTGTTATTTGCTATGGTCTATTTTCTCTTCCATTTCCTCTGTGTGTGTGTGTGTGTGTGTGTGTGTGTTATAGGGGATTCTACCTAGGGACACTCTACTCTGGGCTACATCCCCAGTCCTCTTTATTTTTTATTATGAAATAGGGTTTCACTAAGTTCCTGAGACTGGCCTTGAACCCACATTCCTCTTACCTCAGCCTTCCAGTGTTAGGGTTCCAGGCATGTGCCCCCGTGCCTGGCTCTATGTGTTCTCCTAATGGCTATAGTAACGTATCCCTGTCACAACGTAGAGATGTTTATACAGAATGCAACATTGATATGAAAATCTCACTTTTAGCTCCAGGATGACTGGCTGACCTTGCCTTCCTCGGAGTTCAAGTGCTCTCATAGGAAAAGAAAAACAAACCTTGGAAATATACTGAAGTCAATTAATATCCTAAACCTTAGCCCCCATTACAAGTCTCTCCCTTTGTCTGGGGAGCGCCTGACACTCCAGTCAGATCTGTGTCTCTGTCTTGCCTTGTCTTCGTGTGCCTGACTTGGTTTAATATCTGCCCTCTCCATGTCAGAGTTCTTGTGCCCAGCATCACTATTAGCATAGAACTGTACTGAGAAGAATGGGGAAGAATCTAAGGCTCAAGTGGGTTACCCAAATAAGAATACCTGGCTCCCTGAGAGCTGTGATGGTTGCTGTTGAAGAATGGGGAGGACAGTCAGAACTCGATAATAATAAATCCTGGCTGGGGTGGGATTGGGCTCGTGGATAAGAAATGACTAAGTGACTAGGATGACCCTGAAAGGTAAATAGAATTTGGACATGTTGGAAGGGGTAGAATGGGAGGAAAGAGAAAAACATGTTTACTTGAGGGGGAGGAAAAAAAGCCTTGTCTGTCTCTCTCCTTCCATTTCTCCAAATACATATTCATAAACATGGGAGCAATTAATGAGAAACAGCCACAGATTGATGGAAAAGGAGATAACAGAGTAGGTTGAGTACCCTTTACTGGAAATACTTGGGAAGAGAAGTGTTTTGGGTTTCTGATTTTTTTTTTTCCAGATTTGGAAATATTTGCATATACATAGTGAGGATCTTGGCAGTGGGCCCCACGTCCAAACACAAAATTCATTTCTGTTTCATATTCACCTTTCACATAATCTAAAGGTAATTAAATACAATAATTTTAATAATTTTGTGCATAAAACATAATTTATATGCACTGAAGTGTCAGACTTGTGATGTCAGATCAGCACTCACAAAGTTTCAAACTTTGAAGTATTTTGGATTTTGGATTTTTGGATTGGGGATGATCAACAATTATATAAAAGATAATTTTTAAAAAAATATACTATGGAGCATAAGTGTAAGTGTGATTTAACTGCTGTCTGTCCAAAACCTGGAAATGACAGGGCTATGTTCTTTCTTGTACAGGAGAATGTGTGAACAAGTTTCAATGCATGAGATGTGCGTCTACTCAAGTCACACACTTGCAGTTTCCTTTGAATTTGGTAAATTCTGTTCTGTTGGACATGAATGGTTACCTCTTGATTTAGTTCGGTGGTTGGTGTAATAGATTAGAATGAAATGATGGTTCATGAAGAAGCAGCATGTGCTGAGGTATCACAAATAGGAGTTGAGTGGTGAGGTATCTCCTGTCTCCAAATAAGCAGAGAGTAACTAATTTTGATTGACACTAGAGATAACTGAATAAATTAACATGTTCAAGTCTAGGGAATCATACCAGTTTGAATCAATATGGCAGCAATATTTCACAAGGGAAAAGTGAGAACATACTTACTGGCTCAGCCAAATTTGTTACAGTCTTGAATTAGGTGTTTGGGTACCTAATGAATGATGTTTGCCTACCTTAGTAACTGTTATCAATTAAAAAAGAAGAGATGGATAGGGAGAATTATGCTGTACTTAATTTTGTCTGAATATATAATCACAGATAATGAAGATGAAAATGTATAAGAGATATTTTGACATTCTGGGAGATACAGCAAAGTTAATATTGTTAGAGCCTGCTCAGCTATGGATTGCTCAGAAACTCAGGAAGTCCACAATAGCTGCGAAGACCTAAGATATATAAATTCAGCTTTGTAGATCTTTTGAAAAGTTATTCTCTTGGAAAAAAAAATTTTTCTCTAAATTTGTGAGTTCCTTCAATTACTAAATTTTTTTTTTTTTTTTTTTGGTACCAGGGATTGAACTCAGGGGCACTCAACCACTGAGCCACATTCCCAGCCCTATTTTGTGTTTTTTTTTTTTTTTTATGTAGAGACAGGGTCTCACTGAGTTGCTTAGTGCCTCACCATTGCTGAGGCTGGCTTTGAACTTGCAATTCTCCTGTCTCAGCCTCCCTAAGTATTGGGATTACAGGCTTGAGCCACCGCGCCAGGCTGAATTACTAAATTTGAAAGGAAAGTAAACTATATTTTTGTAACAGCTCAGTAGAAAAAAATTCTGTACCCACAGTAATAAAATATGTTTGTATCTACATATATTTAGATTTATACATGGGCACAGCCCAGATCAATGGAACTCAGAAAAAATCTAGAGGAGAAATTAGGTGAAGGTCAGTAATGGTGGATGCAATTTAGGGTGAGAATTTCTTTTTTTTCTTTTCATTTTTTGAAGTTAGTTGGATTTACTAAAAAAAAAAAAAAATCTACAATTAAAAGAAACTACTTGTGTATGCTCATATAGATAATAGCATGTATGTACTTTGTGAAAGTAAAGAAAGCAAAATTTAAAAAGAAAAGATCTACACATTCATGTACAAATGCTCCTTTCATGTAAAATCTAGGAAAAGATGAGAGGAGGCAGAGACGAAGTCAAAGTAATGCTGCCGACCTTCCTTGATTCATGTTTATTAATTCTATGGTCACTCCCAGCCCTTGATAGTGTGCTCCATTTCCATGGGCATCTCTTGTGCAGCTGGAAGAGAGGCATAGGTGAAATGGAATGTGAGAAGAAATCAGTTCTGACTTCATCACTGCTATGCATTAGTTAGATGATTTGAGGAAGTTACAATCTCTGAACTGGAGTGTCTTCATTTCTATGTGGAGTCATCATATCTGTAATGCTGCCTTGGTGGACTCTTGTACCAAATGAAACTAGTTTTATGAAATTAGCTCATACCTTTTAAATAATGCACACATATATGGAGTGTTATGCACCACAGTGAGCACATTTGGTGGATTATCTCATGTAATCCTCACAATCCAAGTTCTAATTAGCAAAAGTATGATGTACAGAGAACTTTGAGGGCACAGAGCTATTAAGTGGAGAAGCAGAGATTTGAATTCTAATCATAGGAATCTATGGCAATGTGATTCTGTCCTACTTTTTAGAGAACACACATAGTAAACAAATTTTGCATTGGGAATCAGTAATGACAAGCATGATAAATATATATCCATACTTACCTATATGTATCTACACATGGATGTATGAATGTAAATTTAAAACAAAAATTTCATGCAACAATGACTATACTTTTTATCATGCACATCCATATGTGTGTATGTACACATATACCTATGTGAGTAATAAAATATTTTCTCAAGTTTCTTTTTTATTATGGTATTAACATACTAAGTTGATGATATAGATAAATTATTAAGTATAGTTTTTAAAACACTAGTCCAAACCCTACCTTCTTTAACCATTGTATCATAATGTCCCTTTAATCACAGTTGTTTGCATACAGTAGGTATGTAATAAATCTTTGTTGAATGTTTTATGAATAGGGATAAGAATAATGAAATCTGCAGCCTCCAAAAGCCATATCTAAATCAATAGCTTCCCTCTTTGTCTGTGATGTTAAACTTTTCCCCTCAACTTGCTAAAAAGAAACACAGTTTAGTAAACCCACTGCTTTCTGTGGCCACCAAACTATTAGTCACTTGCTGAGGGGAATCCAAGGGCAGGTGCATTTGCTGGATGGAAGGATTTTCAAAGAACAGGAGGACGAAAGTCAAAACTGAGATCTTTCCACTTAGGTTCATTATGGCCAATAATATCAGCTTTAGATTCTTTTGGTGATTCTTCTTTACAACCTCAGGTGAAAGTTAGGGGAACTGAGTGGTTGAAGCAGAGAAAGGAAGCTGATCTTAGGCCCCTTTTCTAGGAGCCTCCTTGACCCTAGTCCCCTTGGCAGGTGCCTTCTTGTACTTCTTGTATGTTGGCCATTCATTCTCACCTGTCTTTGGAAGTGGGGCAGCTCTTCAAAGAAAACATTACATATAAATCCTTTTTATGTTCTCCTAGATTTTCTGTCAACATGCTCAAGAACTGGTCTTTACTGCAAACAATGACAATACAGGAACTTAGTGTCTTTTATATTTGGGACATAACTGTTTTATATGCCTGGGGTGAACAGAGAGTTGTATTGGGAGTAGCAGAGGTATCTTCCTTTCTCCAGAGAGAATAATCTAAAGCTTCTCAATATTCACTTTCTGATCGCTTATGAATTAGAGCTGGATGAATTACCCCTCCTTTCCTCCATTTAACTGTCACTTTGTAGCTCTTTCTGTAAATGTATACATTTTAAACAAAAAATTCTTTAATCTTCTTTTCCACACCAGAAGGATGTTACTCATGAGTTTTAAGTAGCATTATGTAGATAATAGCATATTTAATGAAGTAATATACATACCCTCTGGAATAGTGAAAAGCTTTTAATGATTATGCTATCAAAAGGGATAATCAATAGTCAAATAATAATAATTGGAATAATTCAGATAAATTGATGTGGATAATTTGTGTTTCCTGATAACAAAAATGTTGTACATTCTCCTTATACTGTGGATAAATCTGATGTGTTCTAACAAATTGGTTACATTTTTTTAATGAGTGATAGAGAATGTAAAACAGTGTAATGTAAAGGAATGAGGAAATCTGTTAAATAATTTCAGGTTAAGTTTAAACAACTTTAGCTATTAAAATGGTACCTCCCCAAATATTCTTGGACTTCCCACTTATATTTTAGTTTTAAATTCAGAGCAACTGGCATATCTAGTCAGTTTTTTTGCCACTATGACCAAAAAACCAGACAAAAGAACAACTTAGAGAAGGAAAAGTTTATTTGGACTCATGGCTTCAGAGGTTTAGTCCGTGGTCTACTGACTCCATAGGTCTGGGCCCAAGGTGAGGCAGAACATTATAGCAGAAGTGCAAGGCCGAAGGAAGTAGCTCAGAACATAGCAATAAGGAAGCAGAGAGAAAGAGCTCTGCTCACCAGGGACAAAATAAATATCCCAAAGGCACAGCCCCAGCAACCCTTCTCCTCTAGCCACTCCACACCTGCCTACTGTTACCATCCAGTTAATCCCATGCCAGTGGATGAATCCACTAGTTAGGTTATGACTCACAGTCCAACCATTCCACCTCCAAACATTCTTGCGCAGTCTCACACATGAGCTTTTGGGGGATACTTCATATCCAAACCATAATACCAGGAAAGAATAAATAAAGAAGAAAGCTTTAAAGGCATCCATCTTTGAGCAGCAGAGAACTAAAAACAAGTGTCTCTTGTTCCTGCTGAGGCGAGAACTGGAATATGTAGCCTTAACCACAGAAAAAATAATACTATTTCTGAGAACAACAGTTTTTAATCCTGGAGTTGAACTTACTGTGTGAGTCTTTTATTTTTAATCGTCTTTAAGACTGAACTCCCCTGTCAACTCGGAAGATTCTGCTATATCGAAAGAAAAGAAGGAAAAAAGGAAGGAAGGAAATGCTCAGAAATACCTACATAAAGTCAAAAGAACATTAGGGGCTAGGTGGTAAGAAGAGTGGATTAGACAAAAGGGAATGAGGGAAGGGGACATGAATAGGAAAGACAGTGAAATAAATCTGACATTACTTTCCTATGTACATATATGAATATACCACAGTGAATCTCACCATTGGGGTACATACAGAAAACTGGTATCTTAATTAGAATAAGATATTCCATGCTTGTATAATTATATCAAAATGGATTCTATCATATATAAGTAAAAAGAACTAATAAAAATAAAGAAAAAATTAGGGGGTAGTTGGCAAGAAGAGGGAGATTCACAGGAAAATTTCTTGAGATTTCCTCAGGCCTCTCCAAGATCCTAAAATTTCCCTTAAAGGGATTACTTTCATTGTCTATTATTTCCCAATATTTTATATTCTGAGAACCAACTCTGATTAAGGCACTTCAGTTCAATTAAATAGGAATTTAAAGAATAAAAGGTTTTCTGAAGATTTTAAGGGATTATTAATATAATTGGAAAAACAAACTAAAAATACACAAAACTAATGATCTGAATGACTAGTAATCCAAAATTAAAAATGATAACATCTGTCAAATGAAATCATAGGAAAAGACTCAACCGTGAAGGAATAATTTGAATAACAATGATAATTTTAATACCTAGTATAGAGGGTACCCATAATGGTATTATTTGTATTAACAAGGATGTTTCTGGATGTTCTAAAAGAGTGGTGTTTTTTGCATGTCTAATTTATAATCTCACGTAGAGAAGGGATTGGCTTGTCACTTCTTTAAAGTCCTGTATTACTTCAGTGTCCTGCAATGGATACATAGGAAGGACGACTGATTTCAAAGCAAAATTCTATATATGGCTGTTCAATCCAAAGAATGCCATTTTTGGTTTTCAGTCTGTCTAATTATACAGGCACATCTATCAGCTGTTGGTAATTTAGTTTAAAAGACAAGATGGGTGAGGAGACGATTGAGTTCAGTGGATGCAACACGACTTTTTATCTTCTGTGGTTTTCTGTGGTAACTAAAAGTGAATATACAGGGAGCAGGAAGTAAGAGGGAAGGCAGCTCAACAGAGTAGAGAGATGGGAAAAGCTTTTAAAATGTATTCACAGGAGATTGTTCAGAGAATCTTCTGGAAAAAGGATATAATAGATTAACACAAAGTGTTAGGTGCTCTAGAAATATATTAAAATAACAATGGTTGCTAAAAGTACTTAATTCTAAAACATAATGTCTCAAAGTTGATGCTAAGCTCCACCACTTACCTGCTTTCCATTAAAGATTACTGCCCATTAGTATTTTATTTTGTAAAATGAGGTATGCGTGCAGTTCATTCATTTATGCAGCAAGTATTATTGAGAGTCTACCATATGCCAGGCACTATGCTAAGGGGAGTTGATAGGAAAGTTTCTAAATAGTGATACAGAGTTGAAGGAGGTGATTCTAGTTTTAGCTATTTCCTTTTTTTTTGAGATGGAAGAGAATTGATGTTGACTCAAGAAGCCATGCAAGAAGATATGGTGAATATGTGGGAAAGAGAAAATAACCATTATGGTTTGGAGATGAGATGTGGCCTTATCTCCTGAGCTCATGATTAGCTTATGAATGTTCTAACCTAATCAACCATTTAATGGATTAATGATTTGATAGAGCTAATATATTGGGTGATAACTGCAGTCAGGTAGGGTGTGGCTGGAGGAAGTAGGTCACTAAGGGCATATATTTGGTTTTTATATTTTGTCCCAGGAACCATGTTCTCTCTCTCTGTTTCCTGGATTCCATGAGCTGACGTCGTACCTCTACCACATGCTTCCTTCATAATGTTCTGCCTCACCTCACGTCCAGAGCAATGGAATTGGCCTCTGAAACCATGAGTCCCAAATAAACTTTTCCTTCTCTAAGTTGTTCTTGTCAAGTGTTTTGGTCACAGTAACAAAAATGTAACTAACACAAACCATTGAAACAAATCCTAGAGAAGAGTAGGGGGAATAAAATACTCAGAGTAAGTGATTGCAATAGAATAAAAAACGATGAAGGGACTTTTCTATCTGAACTCTTTAAATGTGGTACTTAATCTATGAATAGAGCAAGAAGGTTGGGAGTATAGCTCAGTATTAAGCCTAGCACGTGGAAGGACCAGGCTTCCATCTCTAAAACTGCAAAAAAATAAATAAATAAAAAATTAATCAATAACATAAAAAATAAATAAAATAATCTGTGAATAATAGAGTGAAAGTGAAAATCGAAACCATGTATATATGTTTGTGCATTGGGGCAGGATTCTGAACAGCTAAGTTCTAATTGCTCCACAGCTCTCTGACGTTAAGCCCTGTTCTGTCTTCAGTTCAAAGGGAGCAGTAGTATTAGTCCTATCCTTCTCCCAGGAGGGTCCAACTTTCTCATGAGAACAGACTTTTAGAAAGGAAAAGTAAGAAGTAGTGGTTAAATAATTTTTATTTAATTAAAAAAGTAACTGATACATAAAGGTATAAAAATTATACATATTGATGGAGTACCATGTGATGTTTTGATATAGTATCATTTAATGTCTAAATCAGTTTATTAAACGTATTTATCTTCTCAAACATTTATCATTTCTTAATGATGAAAACTTTCAAAATCCTTTCCTCTACTGTTTTGAAATATACAGTTAATTATTGTTATCTATAGTCACCCTGCCATGCAGTAGCACACCAGAACTTCTTGCTCCTGATTGTATCTCTGTACGCACTGATCAGTTTTTCCCCATTCCTTCTGCTCCTTTATTCTCCCCATCCACTGGTAACCACCATCCTGCTCTCAGCTTCTATGAGATCAACTTTTTTTAGATTCTACATGTGAATAAGATTCTTCAGTTCTTGTCTTTCTGTTTTGGGCTTATTTCACTTAACATAATGATCTTCAGTTCCATGTTATAGCAAATGACAGGATTTTATTCATTCTATGACTAAATAATATTCCATTATGAATATGTACCACATCTCCTTTATCCATTTGTTGGTTGATGGACACTTGGATTGTTTTTATTTCTTGCCTACTGCAAGTAAAGCTGCAATGAACATAGGAGTACTAATGTCTCTTTGACATACTCATTTCTTTTGGATATACACCAAGGAGTGGGCTTTGGGGTCATATGGTAGTTACATATTTAATATTTTGAAGAACCTCCATGTTGCTCCTACTTAGCAGGAGGCCCTGGGTTTGATCACTAGCAACATGCATAGATACACGTGTGCACACACACAATGGTTATACCATAAGTTTGAGCCCTAATTGAAACAGGCTTTAACTAAAACAGATTCTTAGCCAGGCGTGGTGGCGCACGCCTGTAATCCCAGCCCTTAGGGAGGCTGAGATAGGAGAATCGCAAGTTCAAAGCCAGCCTCAGCAATGGCGAGGCGCTAAGTAACTCAGTGAGACCCTGTCTCTACATAAAACACAAAATAGGGCTGGGGATGCATGGCTTAGTGGTCGGGTGCCCCTGAGTTCAATCCCCAGTACCAAAATAAGTAAGTAAATAAATAAATAAAACAGATTTTTTACAGAATATATTTTAAATAAATGCTGTATTTCAAAATGAAAATCTTCCAAAAGTTCTGTTAAAAAGACGATAGTCTTTTATTTTTACAGGATACTGAACTCCTAAAATTTCCAGTTCCTTATTTGCAAAATGAGAATGATGATATTTGCTGCCTCAAAAGATTTTTATGAACATTTCATTAATATTTCAAGTGTACTTGACATACAGTGCTCAGGAATGGTTAGCTAACATTTCTGTCATCTTGATCAATAAAAAACAATGATTAGAATCTTTTGCTTAATTGAATATGTACACCATTAAGCATATATCCTTAATTTACCAAATCATGTGTAAAGTTAATGTATTTACAAATCATTGATTCTTTTCCACTTCGATTAGCTGGCAGTTGATTTTTAAGCTACAAAAAATTGAATCTTACTGAAAAAGTTTATTTATTTAAGTTAGAGAAAGACTTTTATTTATTAAATTAGAAAAATATTACTTTCTAGGTTTTACAAGGTGAACTCTTTCTTCAAGATGAGAATTCTCCCTCAGTTATCCTGGGTTGGGACCATCTTCACAGGGTACCTTTTTCTACTCTTAAAAGTGAGTTCCATATTCAGATTCCTATAAACAATGACTAGTTCCAAATCCAAGAATCCCTTTAAACTCTCATATGAGAAATGTAATGGTTTAGGGATGTGGTGTTAGAGGAAGTAGGGGGATGAACACTTTGGGTACACTGGTTCACAGATGGTATGAATACTGGTGATGTCATGGGTGTCAGATAAACTGTCATTTTGTTTAGGATAAGATATTACCATTGCTGGGGTTCCATAGGTGTTTCCGTGCTTGAAGATCTTGGTTCAGTGAATGGCTTCATCCCAAGGACTTGAGCAGAGTCTCCCAAGGCCTCCACCTAACACCTCCACATGCTTATTCTCCTCAGTCTCTTTGCACCAAGTCATTGAGGAATAAACTCATCTTGGGAAAGTGTAGGTAGGCTAGAAAATGCATTGCTCTGAGGATTCTCTACTTTTCAGTTGTTCATATTGAAATGCATGCACATGGATTTATGGGATATATGGTATCATGTTTCACTTGCTGCAAACCAGCAGGTGCTTGTCCCTTGCCTGACTGTGGGTTTGTGCACCCTTCTGAGTTATGCTCTAGGTAGGAACTCAGATGGCATCACAAAGGATGCTCCGCCCTTGAAATATGGCCTATTTTTACAGGAATAATCTCCATTCACTAGAAAAATAGAACTGAGATCTTAAGGCTGTTGGGGAAGAACAATTCAGGTGAACCATAGTTGTTCAGTTGTCCATTCCCATTCTATGCTGTGACAAACTTTATTATTTTTAATAACAGCTTTATAGAAATATAATTCATACACCATATAATTCATCCAATTAAAGTGTACCAAGTGATGTTTTTTAGTGTATTTACAATGTGTGAAAACATGACCACAATCCATTTTGTAAATTTTGTACCCCGCAGAAGACACTGTATCCATTAGCAATGAATCCTATTCCCTTTCTACCTATTCCCTTCTGGTCCTAAGCAACTACTAATCTACTTTTTATCTCTGTGAATTTGGTGGCAAATAGTGCATTTCTAACCCTGTTGTCAGAGCACCGTGGCAGCCTGGCTGGGAGAGGGTTGCACTTCCTACTCACTTTGCCTCCTGTGTTCTTACCATCTCCCATAGTGGGGTTCTCCCTTCCCTTTTATTCTGTGTCCATGCCACTGTCTGTGCATTGCTATTGCTGTAGCTCCCACTTGCCACGGTGGGGATTCTGATTTCTCTCCTACCCTCCTTCTCCTCACTCATACACTGGAGCCCCGAATCCCATCTGCCTTAAGGATTATTGGGTCACACAAATCAGAGCACAATAGAAACCTAAAACCTATTTATCAAAGAAGAGAAGACTGTGGGACACCTAGGGAATCCTAATTGAGCACTTGGGCCGCTATGGGTGACATTTATCAGTTCTTATCATTCCCTGCACCTGTCTAGACTCAGGCTCTCCTTTTTGCTTTTCTTGGTGCTTCTGCTTTTGCCTGCCCCTGTATCTCTGTCCCTCAGTGGACTGGCACCTTCTGGTCCACTTCCTCCTAGTCCATCATCTTGTCAAACATTCAAATCCCTGAGTTTCATTTACAAGATCCTAGAAAAGAATGCAAATTGGATTAAATTTGGCTCCAAGTCAGGGAGCTCTAATAGGAGGTTGAGAGGGGTTCCACAACCACTGCACACTTTGTAGGAGCTGAGCCCCAAGGGTGGAGCCATGAGGGCCACCTGCAGGCTACAGCACCTTCTTCAGCCATGAAGCTTCCCCAGGCTTCCTCTCTCTATCTCTAGTGGTGATAAGACAACCTTGGGCTGTCTTGAAAGCCTGAAGACTGAACTCACATTTCTGTCTTCCTCTGTCCCTGGCCTTGGAGCCTCTGTGTGACCCTTCCAGCTGCTGGGGACTGTAAACTCTTCTCTCTTCCTTGCTTCCATTCTTCCCACCTCAGGATCCCAGGGCACTGATGTAGTCCCTTTTCTGAGCACTTATCCTGCTGGGAGAACTAGAGAGTGTTGTGTTAGTGAAACTTGCTCTCAGCTCTCTCCTTTCTCTCTCCATTTTTCTCAAAAGTAGAGGGATAGTCTCCATTCCTCTGGATATGGAAGGGATGAGAAACATTAGGGTCTCCTGAGACTTCTGGTTGATAGCCCTCTTTCCTCCCTCCTTTCCCTTATTCAGGATCCTTCTCTGTCCCTCATACCTCCCTCTGCTTGGTCCCACTTGGTGCTTCTGAAGTTTTTGGTGGTCCCATTGGGTTGTCCTGGACCTTCCCTATGGACAGGCCTCAGGGTCACAGAGTCACACACAGGCCAAGAATTTTTTCAAAATGAAGAGATTTCTGTATTTTGAAATATTAATTTAATTTTTTTGCTCAATTTTATTTAAAAAAATTTAAAAAGAATTTAAGTATATTCTAAGTGCATATTTGTTTTCACAACTTTGATTTGAAAGGTTGACCTTCAGAAATCTAAATATAAAGAAATAAAAATGTGGGACCTATCCTTGTATTAATTCTCAGCATTCAACAAATTCCTTTCTAGAAGTTCTCAACTTTGGCAGATAAATCCACCAATCTTCTGAACTTTGGGGTTCACATTTTCTGTTGTCATTATTTTAATCAATTCTAGTAAGCTTATATAGCACTATGTGTGAGTATAACATTCATAAATACAATGTCAGCTTTTGTTGCATATATACGTGAAAAATAATATATACACAAAATGCACAATAAAATACAGCTCTTTGACTATGTGCAGAGTGAACCTACCTATGTAACCAGCACATGGATGAAGAAGCAGTATCCGGCATCCTCCTTCATGCCCCTGCTGGTCAGATCCTGAAGGGTGACCACTAGCATGACTTTTAACACTCTGGATTAATTGTGTTTTAAACGTCACATAAACAGAATCACACAGTAGTATTCATTTGTGTCTGACTTCTTTCACTTACCATTAAACTGAAGAGATTCCTCTCTGTTGTGTGGTGTTATGGTTTGTTTATTCTCATGGTTCTGTAGAATTCCATCTCACACATGTACCACATCATTCAATTAGTGCTCAATGTTTGGAAATGTATTTCCAATTTCGGCTATTACAGACAGTGCTACTCTCATCATTCTTATGCATATCTTTGTTGAACATATGTA
Source organism: Geosciurus inauris (assembly GCA_004024805.1). Lineage (NCBI taxonomy): Eukaryota > Metazoa > Chordata > Mammalia > Rodentia > Sciuridae > Geosciurus > Geosciurus inauris. The sequence goes on along the minus strand of PVHX01001277.1, from coordinate 72,774 downwards.
TATATAACTATCTCCTAGGTACATAACCAAAAGTGGAATTGCTGAGTCATAAAGTGGACATAAGATCAACTTTAGCCGACACTGATCAAAAATTCTCCAGACTTGTTTTACTTAATAGCAATTTGAAAGTATAAAGAAAATGTGTGATAAAATTTTGTTTTTTTTCTCCTAAAACAAATATTTGTAATGCAATAGTTATATTTTGATCACTGCTATAGTTTGGATCTAGAATGACCCCCAAAGGTCCATTAAAAGGTGGAACCTAGTAGGAGGTGTTAGGCATTGGGGACATTCCTTCAAAGGGGATTGTGGGACATTTGTTTCTTCCTCTCTTTCCCTGTCTCTTGGCTGCCCTGAGGTGAGTACTTTTTTCATGCACTGACTTCTACCATAGGCAAAGAAGTAATGGGACCAACTGACAATGGACTTAAACTCTAAAACTGTGAACCAAAATAAACTTTCCTCTTATTAAGTTGATTGTCTCAGGTATTTGTTATAGTAACAGAAAGCTGAACAACAGTCATTTCTGGAAGATCAGGGGACATTTTTCAAAGAAGGAGATAGCATCGATGAGATTAGAATTTTCAACTAAAAGGGACCTTAGAGGTTATCTAGGGTACTTTGAGATATGAAACACACATTCAGTGATATGCCCATAGTTACATCATGAAGGAGAGTCAGGGCAAGGCTGCCTCCAGGTTTCCTATTTATATGACACTGGTTTATTTCATTGTTACTGACTCTACAGACAAATGTAGGGTCCCATGGGAAGGTCAGTCACCAAACAATTGGGAAATTATAGTGAAGGCAAAAAGAGCATTGTGGTGGAGGAGCTCAACCTTAATGAAAAAGCAAGTCTCAATATATAATATTTTTGCTGTGTAACTTTTGACTCTTATTGGACTTTTATCTCTAATAGCTAATATTTTAATTTACACCAAATTGGCTAATTTCTTTTCCTTCATATTCCTTCTACCCTAATTCAAATCCTAATTGCTTCAGGGCAGAATTACTATGACAGCCTTTTGGCTGGTTTCTTCAATTCTATCTTCTGTCATCCCTAATGTTTCTCAGCACATTCACAATCAGATCAGCTTTTATAAAACAATGCATTCAGTTCACATCTCTTCTCATCAGTATTCTTCAACAGGAGTTACACACCCAAATATGTAGGGGGCCAGGTACTGCAAATACACAAAAGCAGGTCAGATAATGACCTTTGCATATTAAACATCAAGTAAAATTCCTCAAGTTTGTAGGCAGTTATGTTGCTTTTTCTGTTTCTCTTTTGATCTTGTTTTGATTTTCCTGATTTGATAGAGTCTGTGAAGAAAAAAATTACTTCCTTTTTAACTCTACAATAAGAAAACCACAAGTGTACCAAGAAGGAAATCCCCATTTAAAGACAGCTGACCAAATCTTCAGCTCTGAGCAATTGTTGCCATAATAGAGTTTTGTCTAGTGATTTTAGATCTTCAAATTTTTCTAAAAAATTTGGAGAGTCAGATTTTTTTTTGTGAAATCTCATATTTTAGTTGTGACATCTAATCCACATTTTTTTGAAAAAGAAAATTCTGAATCAAAGACAAAACAGAAAAAGGAGGTTCTGTACATTAAGCAAGGTCCCTGAATTGTCTGCCTGTAAGTTTTGCCCTTAATCAAATAAGGTAAGTGTGTTTACAACATCCCAGCTGTTATAGCCCTGGGAATGTAGTCCATCCTCCCTGCTAATGGTATTTCTGGTATTTCCTGTTCTCTCCAACAAACCTGTTTAACTTGCACAGACCAGCCCCTCCCCTGCCTCTTCACAGAAGATTTCTATTCATTCCTGTGGCTATCCTTTATTCATTTCAAAATTCAAATCCACTCATGCTCTCTGCCACCTTCTATCTCTCTTCCTTCTCTCCTGAACACTTACTTGACATCCTGCTTTGTCCATGAAGCCAACCTTAAATCTCCAGAATACTTTGACTTCTCTTTTTGCCAAATATATTTTAAATACTTGTATTTTAAATCACTGATAACACAGTTAACATTTAACATTTTCTTTTTCTGAAATGTGAGATGGCATCTCAAGCTCATGCAAAGCATCAAAATATTTTAGCAAGTATTTGGTTAGTTACGGTGCATACAGAATTTAACTCAAGATGTTTTGTTTGCTATTTAAGAACCTGAAACATTTAAATAGTCTGGATTTCAAAATTGACATCTTTAATTGTATGTATGCTCATTAAAGTGCATTTCCCTTGTGAAGTCTTTAAGAACAAGAGCAATCTGTTTCTATCTTTCCATCACACATAAATTTTGTGCGCAATGGCTGCAAAGTGAATACATGTCACTAGCCAGTAAATTCCAGTGTCTCATGAAAAGATTTGAATAGTTTAATTACTGGAAGCACATCTATTTATGAAGCAAAGACTTATCACTCATTTAGATTTGGAAAAAAATGTATTAGAATCATGTAGTAATGTAGATATCATCTTCAGTGAATTTTCATTCATAGGTGAAAGTAAAGCCTATGTTTTGGAAATGTGAATTATGAAATGACAGTGTAACCTTAGTCACCAGAAAGCAGGAAATGTGATCTAAGGCTACACTGTTGTTGCAGCTTTTATGATTTGTAAAGTGACCTGATTACTAGTTTTCTAAGAAATCTGGGAGATGCATTTTTTACCTACTCCCAAGACAAGATTGAAATTACCGAATAAAAGCAAAGACTTCCGTAGGACCCCAGCTAACCAACTGTCAGCAGATGAGCAGAGAGTACTAATAGGAAGACTACTTGAGATTTCAGATGAGAACCAGGAGCCACTGTCTGCCAAGAAAATAATGAAACGGGCTTTCAGAAAGAGTGTTAATAGCACATAATAATTGTGATGAGGATCAGATTAGCTTCCAGTATGACAAATACCATTCCATTATAAACCACCACATTTTCTAGAATAGAGATTTTCATTGCAAAACTCTTTGCAGTGATGGAAGTGCTCTAGAACTGGGCCATCTAACACCTCAATTTGCACCCTTGAAGTGTGGCAAATGGGACTGAGAAATTGTGTTTTTAATTGTAATTAATTTAAACAAAATAGCTATGAGTAGCTAGTGGCCATTATATTGCACAGCATGTGTTGGAGAAAAATAAATCTCTTTCATTTATTTTAAAGGGGCTTAAAATAATATTTTGTCCTTGACTCAGATATTTTAAATGAGTTTATTTTCTATGTATGTGTGTGTACGTGTGTGTGTGTGTGGTATAATGAGATTGAATTCAGAGCCTGACACAAGAGGAGTTTGCTTAATTTTAAGATGAAGTGTATTTAAGGAGAGATGGCGTGTGGGCAGAGAATGAAAGGCAGGGCTGACACTGAGCAGGGAGTATAGGTCAGTGTTTCAGTTATCCTCTGCACAACTGCCCTCTGCTTCTACCCTTGCCAGAGCTGCCTTTTGGAGAGCAGCACACGCAACAGATGCTGTGATCAAGGGAAAACTACTCCACAGAGGGAGAGCCACACAATATCCAATACAAGGAGATACTATGTTTGAAACTCACTTGGTCACTTTATTAAAATCAAGGTCAGTATGATTTGAAAGGTCACAGTATTAAACATATGCATAATTATAGGTTCTGGAGATCTTTAAATTAAGGCTCTGCTTTTCAGTGTATGTATCCCAGGAACTGTAAGAAGCAGTGATATAAGAAAAATCAAGCTTCCATTAACATTTCCTTTGATTTAAACAAAAGAGAAGCTTTGTTTGGAAGAATCACTATTCATAAAATAACGATAAGGTAAAGTAGCAGATCATATAGCAGCCATAAGACTGGGAAAAGCCTTAGAGCAAATAGTTGGCTGGATCTACCTCAAGAATGAGTTGAGAATGCTAAAATCACACCAAAGAGAGGAAAATCTCTCCCATGTTTACAGACATGTAGCTAATAACCTCTTTCAGTAATTATGTCTTTTAAGTATCCTATTTTGTACTGAACTTCATGATTCAGATTCTAATTTACATGATTTTCAGATTCCTCAAACTCTTAAATGACAAACGAAGTCATTCCTCACACCTCCTGAGCAGAACCTGTGGCTTCTCCAAGCTCTGGCTGTTGGAAGTCAGAGTGAGAGGACTTGCCCATGTTGTGGACTCCTGTCCAGAGGAGGCAAGGGGCTCAGTGACATCTGTCCCTCTCCCATTCTTCTAATGCATATACTGGGCTTGAAACGTAGTGTCTAATGGAGCCCTGACATCTAGATTTAGGGAGAATCTCTGTGAATGCATGCATTTGATGGCAGATCAATAAGTAACTAATGATAAGCAAGAAGTAAAATTCCCAAGTTTTTGAAGCTTTAACATTGTGGTCCTGTTTTGTATATCTATAAGATGAAATTTTATATAAATATAAAATTAATATTGTATTATAAAATGTTATATTTTATTACATAATAAAATATGAAAATTTATAATCCAGTAATTATGTTTTATATGTAAAATTTTGTATCTTATTAAAAATATGAATTTTGCCCAAAGAGAAAAATATAACCAAAGAACATTAATCAAAACCAAGGCCATTACATGTGGACCAAGACAGTTGTCCTTTTGTGGGTTGTCGGGGTCTCTGGAGGATAGGACTCAGGAATGAGTGGGGAGGAACAAAGGCTAGGACTTATGCTGGCCTTGCCCCCTCCCTCCTCATTTCTCTGACCTGTCAATAAAAGGAGAAGGGATTGAATGGCGGGCACATGGGCCCATGTTATCACATTAATGCATGATGTAGAATGATCAAGCAGTTCCATAAATTCTAGAGCTCAGACACATGGATTTTAAGAGGGAAACATTCCACAGAGGCATATATCTTCCTTTTCTTAAGAACTGCCACACCTTATGTTGACTAGAAACCAATGAGTCCCATTTTCTTGATGAAGAATGGGTCTCATATTCAGAACCTGAATATGACATGGGCCTTTCTCTTTGAAGTCATTGCTAAATCATCAGATCAAATAATGTAAAACATAGGACAAAGCATAAAACATTAAAGTTTCATATTCTCTCGTTATATTCTCAATTTAAGTGAACTGGGGTATTATAATTTATTATTTATCTTTGAAATAATTTTTTCTCTTTATTTTCTTTCACAATTAACACCCAAACCTAGACTTATGAAGTAGTCAATGAGCTTAAGTGGAAACTGAAATTATATGCAGACACTTCAAAGTTTGTGACAGTTTGGTTTCTCAGAATTGGATCATGAACTTCCTTGGCTCTGTCACAAACAGTTCTTAGCAAGGAAAGGTCTTTCTTACAAATTATTTGCTTTCCTTCTGTTAACTCCTAAATTCTCCAAAATAAAGGTAATATTTGATGCATGTACAAATAGGCCAAATCCACCATGGCTTAATTAGATGACACTCAAGAAACACTGCTCAGGGACCATGTTAATTTTTTGTCTTCTTTTCTCCCTCGACCCCAACCCCTTGGTGTTTGCCTGGAAACAAGCTTGGACAGGATTTATTTAGATACAAGGCAGCATAGTTTGCCTCAGGCAGGCAGAGTTAATAGGTAAAGTCTATACAATTCAAGTGCCTATAACATCACATTGGCATTTTACACTTGACCCGTCCAGGTGTTCTAATTGCCCACTGAATTTTCTAGACGCTAATTGTTCCTATCACTTATACCCATCAACTGGTTTTTCTTTCAGTTGGATCCCTTTCTCCAGGTGCCAGTGAGAGAGAAAAATTGTGATATTGTCAGGAATAGCTGCCTGAGGCATATGAAGGAGAGGAAGAAAATGCAGGGCAGTAGAGGTGGGGCACAGGAACAGAGAGACGATGCATTTGAAAGCTTAGTACACACAAGGAAGAGAGGAAAAGAAATGACAGGAAAAGAATGGGTCTGGATGGGGTCGTGGGGAGCATTTGGGTTTGAGCAAAAGTTTAAATTTAGACATTACATAATGCCCATCAGGGTTTCTCAGCAACATGGGGATCATTTTTGATAACGGGATGATCTTTCTCAGAATGGTCGTCAACTCGGAGGAACATTTCAGAAGATGCCATAAGCTCTGCTCTTTGGAGTATTTATAGCTGGCTGAACCCACAGCCAGGCAGCAGCCAGCAGGCTGGAATTAGGAAGGAACTAGCTCATGTGCTTGAGCCTGTTTCTTTGCTACCTACTGCAGAAGCAAGTGTCACTTTAGATGTTATTCACGAGCATCTTTCTTAGCTGCATGTGATGCTGGGTCTGGAGAGACTTATCTATTGAAACTCATACTGGGCACTTTGGTTAATTACTGGTAATAAGTTCCATTCAAATGGAAACCATATTGACTTATTATTTATTTTGGAAATACCTATCTTCCAACAGTACAGTAGGAAAATCCCAATGTTAAGCTTGACAATTTAGATCCAAGTACCATCCATTCTACCCCTGACTGTCTGTCTACTCCTAGACATGTTGGCTTAAAACCTCAGTTATTTCATCTGTAAAACATGGGACAGTATTACCCTGATTATGCAGTACAGATCTAAGATTATATAAACACCGTTTTATGGGTAACTTGCTAAAATTGCCTTTGGTCCTTAAATTGTTTTGAAATTAATTAGAGCAATAGTTTCAGCATCAAATACTGCTGGGTAAATGCATTTCTCTGCCATTTCTTTCTCTTCATGTTTTGGTTCAGTTTACATTCAAATCTGTGCTTATAAGTAAAACATAGCATATTTCTTGCAATCTGATGCTGGTATGTTTTAGTATACTGTAGGGGTTGCTGAAGAAGGAAGTAGGAGGAAGAAAGTTGTTAATAGAGGGTTAGATTTAGCTCTTCCAGACTATGTAGAAAAAATGTAATTTGAGCATCCAATGTGATGGAATTATCTTTATAAAGCTGTCACTCATACTAAGCAAGTCATGTATGATCCTTCATAACTCTCCCATTTTTGAGCCCAAATATCCTACCTCTCCAGCACCTCCAACACCCTAGCCACACCATAGTGGTGACTGTTCTACCAGTGCCTTGTGTCTTCATGCCTCTGAGCGCTTTGCTCAATGTGCTTTTCTGTTTAGAAAGTGCTTTATCCCACTTCTCTTTTTCTGCTTAGCAAATTCTTTCTCATTCTGGGAAACCCAGGTCAGGTGTTATTTGAAAATTAAATGCTTTTTTTTTTCTTCTGGGTTTGCACAACCTTTTCCAAGTATCCCTCATATAACGTTTATGGTGTGTCACAGTCATTTGTATGTTATACTCCAATGAAGTGTGAACTCCATGGAAAGACACTGGTGTCTTATTCAAAGTAGTCTCCACAATGCTGGGTGCTGGTTTTGGAAAGAACGAAGGAGCTGATGGCCAAATGGAGACTAGAAGAAAGCATTTATCTACATTAATATCAGTAAATGAGTTAACCCTCCTTCCCTCCACATTCCATCTCAACTCTCTAAAAAGCCACTGTTTTAGCCAAGGTATTATTGGTTGGAAATAAATCTCTATTATAGCAATTACTAAACTTGCATTGGTATTTAAAGGAAGTTTAAAAATAGCAATGTATTAGTACTTTTTCTCAGTGGAAGGCTGTCTTTTGTTTATCATGTCTCAAGCAGTAGGTAATACCCAAAAACTATCTCCAGATGGTTAAAGCAATATTAGCAACACATGAATATTTAAGGAACAACAATAGTGCTTCTATCACATATCGAGAACTTACACTTCCATGTCTGGACTCCACAGTCAATATCTCAAGGCACTGTCTGACCTTACTAATTATCTGATCTAACATCAAATCTAGAATAGAAAGAAGTTAAAAATGCAGAGGTTGAGGGAAAAGAGTAAGAATATGAGGTGAATTTCGATCAACTTCATCTGAAGCAAAAGACATGCTTTCAACCATACTGCAAACTTGTTTCTCTTTATTGTCTCAGACATGACACGACTATACAATGATTAGTGAATAAATCACATATAAAAATTCAGGCATTATGCTGCATTCCTAGTACAAATATTCAGCTATGTGACAAAAAATAGATCATTATAATTTAGAGTACCCTTAAAAATATATAGATATTCTTTTCATAAGTATAAAAACACATCTTATAAACATTTAAAAACTTAGAGAGGAAGAAGTTGAAATCCTTCTAGGTCTTCCTCTCACTATCAATATAATTTTGCATTTTTATAGAAATGCAAAGAAACATAGATTCATTCATAGAAGTAGAGTCAAGCTGTAAATGATTTTGCACCCTAACTTTTTTTCACCTAAAAGTTCATTATAAACATTTCCTCATATCATTAATTAGTTTCCCAGACGTGATTTTAATTTCTTATTTATAGTCTAATGAATGAATTTATCATGATTTATTTAACCACGTGCCAAATATTGCCACTAGTTTTTACTGTCAAAATACAATGAAGAATTTTGTGAACAATTGTTTCTAGATAACTGTATTTCTTTAAATTCCTAGAAGTATAATTAGTGGGTCAACATCTGAAGATTTTTAAGGCTCCTGAGAGAGAATGGCAAATTGTTCATCTTCTCTCATATGTCTTCAAATAGCAAAATCTACTTAAATAAAAATAATTCCTACTCTTATAATTGAAAACAAAAGTAGTTTTGAATTAACCTTACCTGGAAAATACACCAAGAAAAAAGAATATGGAAAGGATAAAGTGCTTTTAACATGGGCTATGTTTATGAAAGAGGACTCTAAATCTACAATCCACTAGAAGTTAATGAGTAGTAGCTTTCTGATAGTTTTGTTATCATCACATTTCCATACTTTGTCTAAAGCTAGATGATAGATATTAAATAATTTTAAAGGACTCTCCAGAGAGTTTTCAGGCTTAATTTGAAATATGCTAACATGTTCATTATGTACTATTTATCTTTCACAGAAAGAAATGGCAGGTTTTATACATAACCTTTTTAATGAGGCAAAATTTAAGAAAATAGTACATAGTTTGTAAAAATTCTATTTTGTCTTTAAGGAATGATGAATGATAAGTAGGTTCTCAAATTCTTAATTCTTATTAAGAGTAGAACACTTTTTAATTGATTATTTCCAACTTTTATATAAATTCCATACTTAACCTAGTAATGGTACTCATCCAAATGAAAAAATGAAAAAAACTATTAATGCTGATGATACGTGAAGCTGAAAACAAGATTATTGACTAAAAAAGGAAGAAAAATAGTCTCCTGATTTGCTTTGCTGTAAATTCAGTAGAATAACAGGCGATCATATAATGTTTTGGATTGAGACACAGACTTGATTCCAGCTTATTTCTTAAGCTGATTGAAACCTGGGCAATTCATTTCATGACTACAAGCTTCAATTATTCACTTCTGAAGTGTGAACATTAAACAACGAATGCAGTGTAACTGTAGGCCCTCATGTGAATGCTGGTGCCTGTTCCTTATACTCTGTGTTGAAAGGGTTTGAGATTGGAGGGCTGAAAGACTAGAGAAAATAGCTCCTATTTCAGAGAATGCCATGCAAACCTGTATTATGCTGGAGCTCCCTTGGGAGAGTCTAGGTTCATGCTAGGTTGACCTTAGTGTTTCTTGACTGAGAATGACTAATTCTCTAGGTCTACACTGGGATTAACCTTAATTGCCCTGATTTCACTCAACTTGTAGCATCGATGTGACCTTTCAAGGGCATTCCAGTTCTAAAATCAACTGGATTATTTATTTTTACTCCACTTCCATGCAATTCTTGGTTCAAGTGTGATATAGAAAAATATTTACTGGAATAAACATTAAAGAAAACACATTTTCAGTGCTTAACCTTCTACTTTTTACCCTAAGGGAAAAGATAAGGGAGAAAGAGCCAGTTATTTCTCAAAACTCTGGACCTTTAATGGTAGAAAATATTCAAAGACTATTCCATAAGCTGTGGAAGTTCAAAGAGGCTATACATCAATACTTCAGCCTACTAGAGAAAAGAACAGGAGGGAAATAGTATTGCTGCTTCTAGGAGAACTGTCTTCACAGATCTGTGCCCACTATAGTGGTAAAAATAAAATCAATGTGGGTCAAGTTGAATCATTTGTTTGTTCATATTTTACTGTACATGATACACCCTGAAGACATTCCATGAGAGGTCTAGTACAAAAGCAACTTGCCTAGATTAAGAATAGTTTCCCCCTCTTTGAAAGACTTATTTTGATGCCAAATCTTTAATAATGGTTAAAGGCTTTGCTCTGATACCTTTCTATATATGGAGACAGAGATCATGTCCTTGGTGCAGATCAAATATTTCCTGTGCCACTAATGGATGGGCTCAGGGTTTTCTTGATTCTGTGCAAATCCACTTGGCAAAAGGAAAGCCAGGCTTGTGAATGTGTGAACATATTAGACATATAGACAAATCAAAGATACCAGGGAATTGACAAAGCATGTTGGCTTAGAGTATACTTTTGATGAGAGTGTATTCCCAGGAAGGGTAAACACATTGATAGACTCATTGCCTTTGATCTTCCAACACAGTTTCTATTGACATTTCTTTTGGCTCCAGGCACAGATTAGAAAGTATATGGCCCATTGATTGTAGTTAGGTCTCTTAATGACAGGAAAGAAGATTGAATCCTCCTCTCTATATGCATAGAGAAGGGTAGTGGTATTTTTGTTCTGGTCATAACACATTCTTGGATTTGCAACTCTGTTTTCAAATTTTGTTATTAATTCAATAATTATTGTATGAGATGGTTTACTTATAATTCTTAAAAATTAAGTCTAAAAACTAATAATATGTTAATTATTATTTTAAATATTAATATTAGATAACATTATTTTAAATATGACAGTTCAAGTCATAGTTTTTGAGTTTATGTGTGTGTGTGTTGTGCCAAGGATTGAACACAGGGCTTTGTGAATGGTAGATAGGTATTCAACTACTAAGCTATATCCCCAGCTCTGTTTTTTTTTTTTTTGGTATTGGAGATTGAACTCAGGGGCACTTGACCACTGAGCCACATCCCCAGCCCTAATTTGTGTTTTATTTAGAGACAGAGTCTCACTGAGTTGCTTAGCACCTAGCCATTGCTGAGGCTGGCTTTGAACTCGCAGTTCTCCTATCTCAGCCTCCCAAAGTGCTGGGATTATAGGCTTGCACCACTGCAACTGGCTCCCAGCTCTGTTTTTGAGTCTTTATACAATGAAACTTTGAGAAAGTCACTTAGAAAGCATACATATTGCCCTGTTGTTGGCATGTTTTCTATGTGTAATAACTATCATGTATTATACATAAAATCAAGTAAAAGTTGATATTTAATTGGGTGTAGTGGCGCATGTCTGTAATCCCAGCTTCTCTGAGGCTGAGGCAGGAGGATCAAGAGTTCAAAGCCAACTTCAGCAAAAGTGAGGTGCTAAGCAACTCAGTGTCTAAATAAAATACAAAATAGGGCTGCAGATGTGGCTCAGTGGTCGAGTGCCCTTGGCCCCTAAATTCAATCCCCATTACCAAAAAAAAAAAAAAAAGTTGATATTTCTAAATATTTGGAGAACTTTTTCTACTTAATTTTCTGTTCCTATTTAATTTTTGGAAATTAAAGAATCCTGTGGAAAATGAATATAATGTCAATGACATCAGATCCTAGGTTCCAATAAGATGTGTACAATGTGGAGAAATGCCTGTCCCGTTTGCCTTGCCTTGGGCTTCAGTCCTCACAGCATCTGTTGAATAATTATATAGTATTGGGTAAAAACCTTCGAAAATGCTTTCAGGAGAGATTTACTAGGGCCAAAGCCCTATTTATCAGAACACTGCACTTTAATAGAGATAAGAAAGCAATTCCCATCATTAGGTTATTAGCAGCTGCAAATAACCTAAACTCACTTAAAATGCTTTAATAGAATGGGGCTATAATTAATTAAAAAGCAGCTTGTTTATTGACGAGGGAAATAGGTCAATTAAACAGAGATTTCGGGGAATGTATTGACTGGGAAGGATCATCGTAAAATTTATATCCACACAGCTCAGAAAAATGTTTCTGATGTAAAATGCAAGAACCAAGCGAGAGAATTGTCTAAACATGGCAGATTTAGCACATGGGTCCCACCATTCAGGAGCCTCCTCCTCCAGCCCATGTAGACTTTTCTTCCTCACTGTTTTTGCAGACCTGAAATTGATTCCCTAAAGAAACTGATTCATACCCTCTGGACCTGGATCAACAGATACAAATAAGATTAGGGTTTGTGATGGAAGACCAAAACCAGATAGGGAATATAAAACCATATGCTGATCTATGTAACTCCTGACCTTTTCCCCACCCTATGCTTCCAGAGAGCCTGCAACCAGCTATATGGTCCTCAGTCTTCTCCTTGGAAGAAAGTGAATCAACCACCCCAGGGAAATCACAGATGCTTACATGTTGAGCAGAGAGTTAGGGACCAACTGACAGTAGAAGAACATGCCCAATATAAAAAACAGACCAAAGCAGATTAAAAAGTAAGAAGTTCTTAGAGGAAACAATATAGGAGTAGAGGAAAAATTTCAGAATATATATGTATGTATTTAAAAGTAAGATATTGCATATAGTATATCAATATACTATAAAAAAGAGCACTTAGAAATTTAAAATAAGGAAGATACATAAAAACGTCAAGGGTTTTGAAGACGTTGATGAATCTCCCAGAAAGCAGAACAAAAAGATAAAAACTTTAAGGAATTTTAGGCAATCAATCCAAAAAATTTCATATGACTAATTGACTTTCCAAAAACAATCACAAGAGTAAAAACACAAGGAAAGATATTTTTCAAAAAATACCACTTAAAATTGTACATATAAAATTTTAAAATTAAAAGCAGCCATCAAATGCTTAGTATAACTAACAAAAAACACATACCCAACTAATCATTATAAAATATCAGAATAACAAAAGTAAGATTTAAAGAATAAATAACAGAAGTAAGATTTAAAGAATAAATCTTTTAAAGTGTTAAAGGAATGATGAGCTACACACAGGGAATAGAAGCCAACCCTCATAACAGTAGCTAACTGGAGACACTGGAGGTATGTCCTAAAATTGTGAGGGGAATATTATTTTCAATATAAAATTCTACACTCAACCAATTTATCCATCAAGTGCAAGAGTAGAATAAAGATACTTTCCAACATGCAAGGACTCACACACATAAGAAGCTACTGAAGAATGTGCTTCAGCCAAATGAAAAATTTAACTGAAAATGAGCATGACATGAGACGTAAGAAACTGGGCTTTGCACACAGTGTTGATGGCACTCAAGAGCAGGCTGTTTTGATTGGACCTGTGGGAGAGGAACCTCTACAGGGAAAACATAGGGTAAGAGAGCTACTGTTTCTGTGCTTTGGGGTCAAAATTTGGTAGTTATTTGGTAGATCTTAGAACACTTGTGGGAAAAGATAAATATATATATTATACTATATATAAAATTACTATATTACATGTATAAACAGATGAAAAATAAGACAATTTTAAATCCAAGTGAACGCATAAATACTTGTGATCATAGTATGCTGAATTGTAGATACTACTTATATAATTATAATGTGAAATGGTAAGGAGAGGTAAGTGGGGTGAGGTACCAGAGTTAAAACTTTACTTCCTGTTTCAGTAGTTAACTAATAGGTAGATATTTGTGTAATCATGTCTAAAATCCATAAGGCAATAGACAGCAACATAAAGAATTTGGATAAATGCAGAAGAAATGCCAAAACATTTGTATCTGGAATGTAGGGTTGGACATCCAGATACAATATTATTTTCAAAAAATGAATTTAAACTCTAAGAATTCTTAAAGAAATGAAAACACAGGAAAGGAAATTTATACCATGCATGTTCAGGGAACCAAAATCTCATTACATCCTCCTATTCCAAGGTGTGGGGTTCATAGATAAGAAGGTCTATACTAACAGCATGTCTCTGTAAACTTTCTTTGTAAAATTGTCCCTAAGAAGATTGTTAACAATAGAGCTCAGCTGAAACCTAGAAACCAAATGTAGTATCAGACCATAAAATATAAAGCAGATTTTCACAGGGGAACATTACATCATCTTCTAAATTGGTGGTTGGTGAATATATATAATAATTTTTCATTGTATTTTAAGTTTCATGCTGCTCCTACAGATAATTTATTGTCCTGTCATCTAAAACCAACTGCCTGGAAAGCTAACAGATTAAATTTTCCCTCTACTGTCTAGCCAAGTGACCTGCTAACTCATGCACTACCCTTGGAATAGAAGCTTCTAAGTTGCTCTCTGGCTCCATTTGAACCTTTAGTATGTCAGAATATGGTGCAAGATCCATTTTTTTAAGTTCTTTCATCCCACTTTGACTTTGCCCTAATGATTTTTCCTAGTAAGACCTCAGCTGCATGTTTGTTCAGGGTCAGGATTCTGCCAAATTTACAGACAAGTAGAATAAGGTAAGTTACTACCTCATCCACTGAGGACAAATTGATATTTACTCATTTATCACTCCACTTGATGCTATATTGGCATCTTTTGATGGTAATGTACAGATTCATGCTGGCTTGCCTGAATCCTGAGTTACCTTGCCCATTGTACATACTCTGAGGAACCTGTTGCACTCTATCTGCAGTTATCCATTTAGTCAGAGTTGATGCTCAGCCTCACCACATTTCATGTTCATCATTTCATCATTGATCATTTCATCCCAATTGTACTCTGGATGACAGTGTTGTTGCCATAGCTTCTATGACAACTTTCCATGGTCAATCGTCCTATGGAATTTTAAAACAAACCACTACCTACATTGTGTGATTTGGGCAAGTCACGAACTTACTGATTTTTTTCCTCTGTTGACCGAACATTTAACAAAGTCCTATATTATTCATAGAAATATTTATGGATAGGTTTAAAAGCAGTAGTAGGAGCGAAGAAGTGAAACATACGCAGTCATTAAGAAAGTTAGATGACATAGAAAATTAGTATGATCTAGGAAAAGGAGAGTGAACATAATTAGATAATTTGGAAATTCTTAACGTGTTTTGATTTCATTCACCTGGGCTTATGCAATTTCAGACAGCCTGGTGTAGAATGGGGATTTACCAACTCATAGTTGCTATCATTTTTAAAATTTCCTTATGGCTAACAATATGTCTAAAGCTGTTGCTCTGATGATTTTCCTGGTACTGTGCCAAGGAAAGCCAGCAGTCATCATTAGAATGGCCACCACCTGAATCAGACTGCTGAGGGAGTGATGTTGTGTTAGAGACACAGAGGCAAGACTTACAAAGTTGGGAGTTACAAGTCACTCAAGAATGTCTTCTGGGCATCACTGTTCTATGTAATATTACATATTGAATAATAGCCAATTAAATCCAGGTTGTTAGAAGGAAAACTCCATAGATGATTAAAGGTAGTAAGAGTTTATTTGATCAAAGAGAAACAATACAAGATAAAAAATGTCTTGCAAATTTGGCAGATCCTAGAATCAGAACAGGTTCTGAGATAGGACTCTCGTCAACAGGTGATTTGATACCATTTATAGAAAACAAGTGAGGTGTAGAGGAAGTTTAATTGATTACAGAGCTTCATCAATTAACCAAGGCTCAGGCACCATGATTAAATGATATATTAGTTTGGTCTGTTGGGCCCAGTGCAGACGTCTAGTTCAAGTCAATGGCCTCCTACAAGATTTTATTTAACAAGATCACCTTGCTCTTGATATAAGTAATTTAAGGGGAAGAGTAAGGAGATAGCCTGGAAGCATGGAAAAGAGAACATGAGGTAGGAAATGGCTTGGTAACATCACATATTGATGACTCTTTATAGCAATCTTGATGCAAAGTTGAGCATCAAATGGAGGCAAGACAAAAATTGATTTGTCTGTTTAAAATTGGGAGACTGTCATGTTAAGTGAAATAAGATAGACTCATAAAGACAAGTATTGGATGTTTCTTCTCATATGTAGAAACTAGAGGGAGAAGTTAAAAAAAAGGTTGGCATGAAAATAGAAGGAAAACCATTAGTGTAGAGGAGTGGAGGAAAGGGTAATGGGAAGTATTGGGGAGTAAAATTATATTTGGGAAAAACACCCTAATATTTATATACTTTTCCCCTTTTTTTACCATTTTCATTTAACCCTACAGTTATTTTAGTTCTGCCTATGAATATTCCAAATGAAACCCACTATTATGTGTGATTAATATGACTAATTATAAACAAAGATTGGAAAAAATAATAGATAATGATAATAGTTCAGGAGAGAGAAATTGATGATGTCAAGGAAGGGACTGGATGGAAGGCACAAACAGAAGGACTGGTTGAAAATATTTGCAGGGCTAGATCGTCTATTGTCTGTGGTTTCTTGGCATGCCAAGTTAATTCAGGTGGCAGGACAGTTGATATGGTGGTAAAGATGGTTCTTCTCTGATTACTTCTTTTTACAATATTGTTGAATTACAGTTGGAATGGGGAGGAGTTGCTGCAGATTTGAGTGAAGAAGTCGTGCAATAGTCATCTAGGATGAACAAAGGAAGTATGCCTGATTATCTGGAAATAGCAAGGTTGTGCTCATGAGGATAACATGACATTTTTGTGGTTGGGTTTTTTATTCCAGCCTTATTGGACTCATGAGTGTGGTCCTTGACCAGGTGGAAAATTGGAATATGGGTGGAAATTAGAATATGGTGTTTCTAAGTAAGAAAAATGGAACAGTATGTATGCAAGGAATATTTAAATTGACATGCTTTACAAGATGGAAAGCAAAGGAGAGACAGGGAGGGACAGCAAAGAAAGGGAAGGATCAGCGGATTGGAGATTCCAGTAGGGTTGAACTTAGAACTCTTCAGAAATGAACTGGAAAGAAAGGAAGTATGGTCCGTTAGGGGATGCATAGAACTGAGATTTCAGGTTGGTCCTAGACCATAACAAGTTCTAAGGCAAACTCAAAATCTAGAGGATGAAGGGTCTACACACCTCAGAAAGGCAGTTTTTGGCAGAGCTCTTCCTACCCATCTGACAAAGACTCACATGCCTTAACAATTTTTCCACAATTCCCTAAATATATGTACTAAAATTTATTTTTATTGCCATTATTTTTGGTGAATTGCATGGAATTGCATATATTTGACTGTTTTTGCCTGTTAAAAAGGCAATTTCATATAGTTCAACCTAATGTTTGTATTAGCTGGAGCTTCTTGAGGACCATGTTACATTTCTTTATTTCTAGCACCTGTCACAATGTTGCTCATACAATTAGCATTTACTAAATGTTTGCTGAGTAAATAAGTGAAATTCCGATTTTAAAATTCACCCAAAGGTTTGAAGGGAACATCTTGTACATTCTAACAGGTGGGGTTTTTCAACGGTATACTGGAGACTTAACAGAAAAACAGAGGTACTTTCTGGACAGGTCGGCAACAAGTGGGTGGGTGCGATGTCTTCCTTCATTGAGCAGGAATTTTGTTCTGAGCTTCCATTTTTAGAGTGATTCTCTTTCCCTGGATCTTGCCCATGCCTTGAACCTGTTGTTAGTGCTTCTCATGGTGGCTCTGCACTTGGGTCGGGGATTTGGACTGCAGAACAAAGCCATATGCAGAAGAAGCAACCATCATTTTACATCATAGGCACAATGCAGATAGAATACAACAGGAAACTCTCACAGACATGTTTATGTCATTCTTAGATATGTGCCCTAGAAGATAAGATACAGACTTAGACTTATTCATATGTGTCCATGACACTTGTCTATGCAATGAGTGAACTGGCTTCCTTCTCACATCATGGTGTACATCAAAAGTCTCAGCTTTTCCTTGAGGTTGAGCACCTGCTGGACTAGGCAGTGATGGGCTCATTACAGCCACCAACAGGAGACACAAGAGAGGGCAGGAAAAGGAATGCTTAAACTTCCCTTCATCTCTGCATACTATCTGATCTCAGAGGAGTTGTCTTCATTTGTTAGAGGCAGATGTATAGCAGCACTCACTCACTAAGGCTGCAATCACTCCAAGCAAGTGCCACCTATTGTTTGGTATATACTAATTCATTTACTCATCATTCAATCAATCCCTCTGTTTCACAGGTGACAAAACTGTGATCAGCTTAAGTTCAATATCCAAGGTCTTGAAAACCAGTGTATTTCAGTTAAACTCTTCTTAAAATCATGTGGTACTCTGAATGTTTCTCATAAACTCTTTCATAATCTGACATCTCCTCTTTCTCCAGTGTTACCTTCTACATAGTCCTTTGATTTGCAGAAAAGCTGGTGGTGCATATTATTTCAAGGCTTTATACTAGGATATTTGCATGTGGTCTTTTCTTTACCTATTGGTCATCTTTGTCTAAATAATTCCTACCTGTCTTTCAAAGCTCATCTCGGACACCACTTCCTACAGGAAGACTTCCCTAACCTAATTTGAAGACCCACTATGAGGTTTTTTTTTTTTTTCACTCTTGGAGAACTTTGTTCATTGTCTTATGATGTTCATCACAGTCTGCTGTGGTGTTGGCCCACGTCCCTCCTTGAGACTGTAAGGACTTTAAGGATACAAACCATCTATTATCTGTCTTTGCATCTACTGCACCCAGCATTTTCAGCACCATGCAGGTAAGCAGCAACCAGGGCCTTTTAAAGTAAGTGAGTTAATGGTGAAGCCTATGATCTTTGGCATCAGGTAAACCTAATGTTCATATCATTTCCATGATTTAGTGGCTACACGAACTATGTTTCTTAAGTTCTAAAAATCACAATTTCATCTCCAAAATGAAGATAATATTCTCTTCTTTATAGAAGTGTTGTGAGAATTAAATAAGACAATGAATGTAAATGCTTTACTCAAAACTTGGTCCATACTAATCACTGAAAACATAATCATGTTATGATCATTATTTTTAAAGTCAAATTCAAACCCAAATCTGATTTCAGAATCCATGTCCTTTCCACTACTACCCAAAATCCCTTCTTGAAAACAAACTAGGATTTTTTCATGTCTTCTTTTGAGGAATGTCTACTCAGTTCCTTTGCCCATTTCTCAGATTGTTTGCTTTCCACAGAGTTGCTTGTGTTTATTTTATGTTTTGAATATTAATCCATTATCAGATGTATGACTTGAAAATATTTGTCCCTCTTGGTAGGTCACCTCTTCATTCATTTAATTGTTTTATTTGTTGTGAAGAAGTTTCTTATTTCGATGTAATGCCACTTGTTTTTTTGTTTTTTGTTTTTTTTTGCTTTTGTTGCCTATACTTTTGAGGTCAAACCCTTAAAATCTTTACCCAGTCTGTTGTGTAGTTATTTTCTCTATGTTTTCTTCTATTAGTTTTATAGCTTCAGGATTTATGTTAAAATTATTCCATTTTGGATTGATTTTTTATTTTATTTTACTTTTGCTATTGGGGATTAAACTCAGGAGCATTCTACCCCTGAGGAACATCATTTTTAGTTTTTATTTTAAGAAAGGGTCTCTCTAAGTTGCTGATACTACTCTTGAATTTGTAATTCTGCTTCAGCCTCCTGAGTTACAGGCATGCATCACCATATCCAGCTTGAGTTGATTTTTTAATATGGTATGAAATAAAGGTCCAATTTCATTCTTTGGTCTATGACACCCAGTGTGCCAAGTGCAGCTAATAGTTGAGTTTTATGCCTGTCAGTGCCATTGAAAGGGTGGGTTCTTGAATGCTCTCATCATGGAAGATGCAAATAATTGAGATGATGAATGGGTTGATTGGTTTGATTATTCCACAGTTTTTCAAAAATTATAGCATCACTTAATCATAGTACCCCCTAACTATGTATAGTTATGATTTGTCAATATATAATTTTAAAAAGTAATAAATTAAAGAGCATATTCATTGTTAGGATCTTGAGAGTATAATTTAGGATATACCATATGAAAATGGACTAAGACTTGACTTCTTTCCTTCTACTATTTAAACTACTCACAGATGTGTAAAATCTACCCTAGATATTTTTCTAACAAAAAAAATTATACTACATCTGTCCATAAGAAATAGTTATTAGTTAAACTCTAATAATATTAAAAATACAATCCAATGTACTAGGAAATATATGTTATATAAATGCATAATATTGTGTTATGCTTTATGTTTTCATTAACTTGACCATGTACGAAAGGATTGAAATTCATGTACATTTCAAGTGATGGCCTTACCTGTTACCAGGTGAAAACGTGTGTTTATAATTTCATGGATTATGAAAATATCTCTCTCCCTAAAATAGGGGTTGAACCTAGAGCCTTGCACAAGGTAGGCAAGTTCTCTTCCACTAAACTGCATCCCTAGCCCTAGACACTCACTTTTAAGTATGAGTGATTTTCAGATCATTACATTAAAGTAGATTCATTTAATTAGGGACTGTGGGAAGAGATGGTAAAGACTTGCTGGGCCCAAAAGAGAAAAAACACAGGAGCAAGTAAATGGCAAAAGGAGCAGGTCTGATTTTGTAGTTGACCTGCAAGATTCCAAACAGAATTTCACTTCAACATAAACTTCCCAATATTATCCCTGTGGACTCTTTTAGTTCCATAGTTCAGGTTACCATATTATATAACTTACATTGTTATGAATAATTATAAATATTATATAAAGAATATAAATTATCACAAGTATTAATATTTATGCTTATTACAGTGAGAAAGCAAATTTACAAGTACCTATGCCAGTGTGGATGTAGTAGATGCAGGTGTGTGTGTGTGTGAGTGAGAAAATGGTTTCACTTTCCATAATTTCCATAATCTGAGGTTTCACTTTCCATAATTTCAATTACTTATGGTCAACTACAACTTTAAAATATTAAATAAAACATTTTCAGAAATTAGCAACTCATAAGTTTTAAATTGCACACTATTCTGACACGAATCATCATCCATTTGTCCGATGTATCTACCCTGTATTTGTTACCTACCTTTTGGTCATTTAACAACTTTCTTAGTTATCAGATAGAGTATAGTGGTATCACAGTGCTCAAGTAGCCTTCATTTTACTTAATTGCTCCAAAGCACAAGATTAATGTTTCTGGCAATTCTAATATGTCAAAAGAAGCACTTAAAAAGGCAAAAATACTTGACTTGAGGAAAGACCAAAAAATAAATAAATAAATAAAATCACTTGGTGACGTTGCTGAGATCTACCATAAGAGTGAAACTTCTACCCATGGAATTGTGAAAAAGGAAAAAAAAAATTCATGATGGTTCTGCTGTCACACTTAAAACTGCAAAAGTTCTGGCCACATTGCATAAGTGCTTGGTTGTAATGGAAAAGACATTAAATGTGTGGATGGAAGACATGAACATGTATGGATGTATGTATAGAAAACAACATAGTATACAGAGGGTTTGGATTGTTCACTATTTCAGGCATCCACTGGAGGTCTTGGGACATATCCCTTGAGGATAAGGGTGTACTACTGTACACACACACACACACACGATTGCTTCAGGAGGCTCCTTCAGCCTTATCTGTGATCCACACTGAGACCTCCACCCTCACTTCTGTCTAGGCAACAGCTCCAGTACAGCCTCATGTGAGCTTGCCTTGAGCATCACCATACTGACTCATCACACAAGCTCCTCTCCATCTGTCCTCAGTCCCCTTCTTGCCTCCATAATAATTGGAACAAGCCCTTTCTTTCTCCATCTCCCTTTACCTGACCTGTGTTCACTATTCTCTTAGGCAGATGCTGTCAGCAATTGCTGGTTGGTGAAAATGACCCCTAAATAGAAATAATTCTCAAAGATTCAGAGTCAGTCTCTAACAAACTAACATGCCTATTTTGCTAATGAGTTCCCCCAAAGTAAAATATAAATTCATACCTTGAGGACAGAGGTCAACACTTTGTACCTGGGTATTCTCAAAACTGTGAGTACAATGTCTTGAGCATGGTGGTCTTCACTATCATGCTAAAAAATAAAATAAAATCACATGGTGAGGTTGCTGAAATAAGTGAAATAAGCCAGTCCCACAAAGTCAAATGTCAAATGTTTTCTATGATATATAGAAGCTAATCCAATAAGGATGTGGGTGAATAAAAAAATAGAAAGATAAATGGAGTAGACAAATGGGAATGAAGGGAGGAGAAGAGAGATGGGATAGGGAAAGACAGTGGAATGAATCTGGCTGGCTTAACTTTCCTGTGTACATATATGAATGTACCACAGTTAATCCTACCGTCATGTATATCCACAAGACATTAATTAAATAATAAATATTTAATTATTTATTAAAGTATAAATAAATAGCAGAAAGATCAGTAGAATAGAGGGAAAGGAACAGAGGGAAGGAAGAGGCTAGGAGATTGAATTACTGGGGACTGAATTAAATTATATCCCATGCTTTTATACTTATGTCAAAATGAATTCTTTCATCATGTATAATTAAAACAAACCAATAAAAAATTTTTATCTTACCATTTAGAAATCAGTTGCACCATCTTAGGTTTCTCAACACACAAGATACCTATAGGGGATAATGGGGAAATTTTGAAGCAAATGGAAAATCAATGTGAGCTGGTTCTGCCCTAGGATGGCAGCACTGCTCTGTAACACTACCTTTCCTCCACTTGATGTCACAGGCTACTTTCTCCAGTCATTTGGCCCAGGTCTCTCTGGTCCACTTACACTCTACATCCGTGGCAGTCCACCCCATCAAATGGGATTACATAAGCTTTTCCCATATCAAGTTCTACCATACTAGTGGTTCTCTTGACCAACAAGGCCACAGACTCAAATACCAAGGAGGGCAGTGCAGATGTTCTGTGCAAACTATCCAGGCAGGGCCTATGCCAGCATGATGAGGAGTCCTTGCTCAGCTCCAGCCAGGTAGCCATGTTGAAATGCAGCCTTACGTTTGCCCAGTCTTGTAATTCTTGGAAAGAAACTGGCAATCAAGAGGGTTTTTGGTAAACTCTCAATTTTTAAATAGTACTCAGGTGAAAACAATGTGTGGTGAAGTGAAACTGAACTATCAGTCCAGATTTGGCCTTTTGATTGCCAGTTTATGGACTAGGTTTTACAGGAGCATTATCTAAGGAAGGGAGGAAGTCCATGGTCAAATATATCTGGAAATGCTCCATATTATACCTCTATTTGATATCTGTATTGATGTCTTACAGTCTTGTAGTATTTAAAACACACAAATAGCAAATGTTTGTTTAATTCAGTGTTCCTCATGTTTGTTAAACCACCTACTTCATTCTCTCAGTGTCTTTTGGTCAGTGGTATTTTTCTTAGAACTCTGATCTGAGTTAGACAAAACAACAAAATACTAGTTGTCAATTAAATATCTGTAAGAATTTGGGTGCCCACTGGAAGATTATGGAAACAGTTCAGTATAAAATGAAATAGAAAAAAGATCAGTTAAATTTAATCCACAAATGCAATAGACTGGGTAGGAGCTATCCTCATCTGTGGGGTCTGGAATAACAGAGTCCTGTCTTAGTACTTAAGTATTTTTTTAACTTTGGGAAGATTCAACATTGAAAACAGAAGTGTTTAAGAGATTCAAACCCCACAATATTAATATTTTTATTTTGATGAACTTTCGCTAAGTTGGTATTTTTATGTACTTGTTGCATAAAGAGGATTTAACATGATAAAGTAATGAAATAGTTTTTTGATTCTAATTTAAAGTGAAGATTTGAAAAATGAACTTAGGCTTGTGGATTTAAGTTCAAATTTTATTATTTTTAAATAGAGTTGAAATTTATTTAAGAGAGCTTATAAATTATCCTGTTTATATGTTTAAATTATCATGTTTATAAGAATTACTGGTATTTGGGAAGGTTTTTTTGTTAATCAAATAAAGTTTCTTAAAAGAAAATAAAATTTTTAAAAAAAGAAAGAAAAGAAAATTGTTTAAGAACTCTTTTAACCTAAGGGTCATGCCTATGGGCAAAACAAACGCCCATGGACAGCCCTGAGCTAGTGGGATCATTAAAAAAGAGAAGGGGAGAAACATGGTAAATTTTCTACATGTTTTTATTTAAAGGTTACAAAGAAAGGGAGACCAAGTGAAAAAGAGTGAGACAAGTAACGTTTTCATTATTTTGTATTTTATTCCAATTCCTCCCCAACAAAAGTTGATACTTTGTTCCCCAATGCCCAGGTAGAAGGTAAGTGCTATTTTTTATACTGAAAAATTATGTATTCTGCTTTCTAATTTTTCAGACTCACTTTTGTGTCCTTCTGGCCTGGAGTTCAGGATCAGTCCTCTGAATTAGCATGGAGGCAACGTGGTCATTTCTTGTCAAAAGGCAAAATCTGTGAAATTGTGGTCCAGTGGCAGAAAGGATGTAGGATGTCCCTGGGAGGTAGGATGGGCAGGTCCCATAGAAAATCCAACAATGAAAAATCAATATGCTTATTCTTCCAAAGAGTTCCTTTGGAAGAAGAGACAGAGCTCCTTAACTGGTCTTTATTTGAAATTAGAGTGCTGATTTGTAAGAACCTCTCAATGTGAGACTAATGACATGTTAGAGGTGTATTAATGAACCCATGTAAAGGGAGACAAAAGAGGAATCAGGGCTAATCAAGATGCCAGCTATTTTAAGATCTTTCCTTGACCACATAATGACCTTCATACATATTATGCATCATTAGTATTCATGATGATTATATATTTTTAATTTTTTCAGTGTTACAAAACATTAATCATCAGTACTAGAAAATAAGATATTTTTGCCTGAATCGTTTATATAAAATTTTGGCAATACTAAACTTGCAAATATTACAAAATATGTTTAAATAATGCTCTAAAGCTAAAAATAATTTAGAAAATACTCACTAAATTCTAGTAGTGGACAATTAATTTTGTTATTGTAATCAAAATCAGTGAAGAGGCATTTCATAATCTAAGTGACCTAAATCTGTATCTAGAATCGCATAAAATAAACAAGTTGAGAGTTAAGAAGTTTGTAGAAAATTTGGATGTTAATGTTTTATAGTCACATGCCACATATTGACGTTTCAGTCAGTGATGTGTATATAATGATGGCCCGGTAAGATTAGATGATGATATAATCATCATAATGACATCATAGCCTCTTAGTTTGTGTAAGTACATTCTGTGATGCACAATGACAAATTTGCCTAACGACACATTTCTCAAGACATACCTCAGCCGGGCGCGGTGGCTCACGCTTGTAATCCCAGCACTTAGGGAGGCTGAGACAGGAGAATCGCGAGTTCAAAGCCAGCCTCAGCAATGGCGAGGCACTAAGCAACTCAGTGAGACCCTGTCTCTACATAAAACCCAAAATAGGGCTGGGGATGTGGCTCAGGGATCGAGTGCCCCTGAGTTCAATCCCCAGTACCAA
>PVHX01001277.1:34281-47412 GCA_004024805.1 Geosciurus inauris | reverse complement strand
TGAACAAAATTAATGGAAACAGGGAAACATGCATGTTCCAAAGTCCCTGGATTTGGCTGTCTCTTATGCAAACAAGTTAGGGAAGGGAGGAAGTAAGGGTGCTGGGGCTGCCCCCAACTGGCCTACAAATGTTGTACATCATTAAACAATCAATCCATCCAGTGGTCTTTGCCATGTTTGGCCATAGAAGGTATCTTCTTTTCTTTTGTTGTGACTCATGGTAACTGTGATAATCCCAAAAGATAATTGAACCCCAAATCTCCAGGGAAACTCCAGTACCCTCATTTTGCTAGTGGAAAATGAGGAGATGGGGTGATTGGAACAGGATCAAGCATCTAACCTGAGTCTTTGAAGGGAAATATTTCATTTCTTCATTTTAGAAACTTGTCTTAAGCCTCTACCATCTGCTAACTAGTATCCTGGTGTTGCAAATATAGGAGCAAAAGTAAATAAGAAAGCAACACAAAAATCTCTGCCTTTTTTAAGCCCACATTCTAATAGAAAAAAACAGAATTGAACACTATAATAAGAAGAGCACATAATGTGTATAGTAGTAACAAGTGGTCTGAAGAGAAATAAAGCAGAGGATGGCACAGAAAATTCTGGGTGGAGTTGCGGAATGACTTAAATCTCTCTAAGAAGATGATACTAGAGAGCTATGTGACATAAGAGATAGGAAGGCAGAGAAATCTAAAGCAGATCTTGCTCAGCATGTTCAGGTCAGTAAGAAGGCCAAAGGGTCTAAATTGGAGTCAATGAGTGGGTGAAGAGCAAAAGATACAGATAGGACTGAAGCCAGTACCACCTAGTAGACAAGAGAAAAATTATCTTTTGCTTTGAGGGAGATATGAAGCCACTGAAGGGTTTTGAGCAAAGTCATGATCAGATTTACACTTTAAGGAATTGTTTGGGTTAAGTGTTAAGAGACTCCAAGAAGGCATGGGCAAAAGCTTTTGCAAGAGTTAAATGAGAGAATGGAAACTTAGGATGGAAATGTCAAAAATGGTAGGAAGCAACCTGACTCAGGATATATTTTGAAGATGCAGTCAAAATATTTCTTGATGAACTAACTGTGGAAGGCAGGAGAAAAAGAAGAATCAGGGTGATATTATGGTTGGCCTGAACAACAGGAGGGTCTAAATTGTCACTTAATGTGAGGGGAAGACTTCAACAAAGAGAATGAGCTTTTGAAAAGGAGTATGAGGAGCTTCTTCATGGCATGCAGCTGGACCATATATATAGTTGAGCTTTATGCCTGAGTTCTAGTCTGCAGAATATGAGCCAAAGTGATGAGCACCACTTCCAGGTATGGCCCGTGAAAACCTCCCAAGCACGACACTCCATATTCTTTTTCCATCTATGGAGGACTTTTAAAAGAAAGCTAAGTCACAAGATAGATGGAAGGAGCCTGAGTCCCCCATAATCAGGACCAAAGCCACCTACCAACTAGGATTGTTTGTTACAGATTTGGAGAACAAAACATAAACTTTTGTTGCATGAAGTCACTGAAATTTATTGGTTTACCTGATACAGAAATTACTATTTTACAAACTAGTATAGTATCTAGAGTAGACAGATATATTTGGGAGTCAGCAGATTTTTTGGTGTGTTTTAGACCCCCATGAGCATGAGCATAGATTGAAAAGAGAAGAGGCTGAGTAATTGAACTTTGGGGACTCCAATATTTACAGTTCAAGGACATGGGAATGAGACAGCTTAGAAGCCAACAGAGTCACCAGGGAAGTAGAAAGAAACCCAAGCAAATGTGATCTCCAGTAAACCACTTAAAATAAGAATTCAAGGAGAGGGTGACCAATTGTAAAAAGAAGCTATAGGTCAATAAAGATAAGGCATTGGACATTTCACTATGAGAAATGTAAGTACTTTAGCAGTAGGTTTTTGTTGACTTTACAGTAGGTTATAATACAGCTGTGAAAATTGGGAGACTCTAGAATCTTAAAAAATAATACTTGTTGTTTAAGAAGAAGAAAATGATATGGAAAGAGTATTGTTCTAGTGATAACCCAGTAAAATACTCATTCCTCCAAGTAAGACCTGGAGGAATAGTCATATCTCATTCACTGCCTGTACCTGAAACCCATCCATTGACCAAACATTCCTTTTCCTCTATTTATAAACCAGTCAGACTCTGAATAAAAGAGTTATTTTCATTTTAATTTCTATTTTGTTTTATTTGAGTTTGTTTTCAACCATGACATTGAGGACAGGATGGGAGCTTTAAATTGGGAAGAATTGGGGAGCAGGAGATGAAGGAATCAATATTATATTCTTTCTCATGTTTTCTCTTATTCTAAATGACATAAGATGCTCATAGGTTATTATTTTATAATAATTTTTAAATGCACCTGTTTTTTTTCCACTTCTGGGTACTTTTCTGCCCTGCTGTGCTTTATTTTATAGTAAAGTAAGTCACTTTGGAAATGCTCTGAGGATTACAATGAATTAAAATGAGTGGCCTTGCTCCTTACCTTGGGAAACATGGATGCCCCAATGTCTGCTTACCTGCTTCATTTCATTTATTTGCTTTAGTTTTTGTCCACTCTGTTCTTATTGATTTTTGAATCTTAAGCTTGTCCAGTGTATCCTCTCTTATTACAATCATGGTAAAAATTCCTTCAGATCGTCTTGATACCTTTTGGGACTTTTCACATCTCTTTCTTGTCTTTGCCTTTATGATCATCCTCTCTTCCTTAATATAAACAAGAAATTTCAGGACTTCCTGCCTTTGTTTTATAAATAAGGGCATGCCAACTAAGTCTGAAGTGCATTCACTGAACATGCTGGATCTACCATTTGTCTGTATCCAATTAACTGATCAACTGGGGTAGTCTGGAATAGTCCTCGCGAACTGGCACCCCTGAAAAATCCAGTACTCATTTGATAGAGTACTTCTTAATGAGCATTTCAGAAATGAATAGTTCCTTTCAGATCATGTTTCTTTAAAAATATCTTCTAGTCCAGTTTTCATTGTTTGAAGGTTTATGTAGTAAATTCTAAAGAGTAAGCAATCAGGTTTTTAATGTATGCTCTTTGAAATAGTGACATGATTCAAAGTTGTTATATCACAAGCCATTTGCTAATATTTTTGTATATAATTTTAAATATAAAACTTATCTATCTTATTTCCTATTGCCTTTGTGCCAGGGAGGTACCTGTAGCTTTCTGAGCTTTTCTGCCAGTGGTGGCTCCTAGCTAGCCTATTTCAACTAATGTTGTGGGGAAGAGGGTGGGAAGGGCAGGCAAAATGGCAATAATGTCCATCAATGGTTTCATTCCTTTGCAAGATTGAATTTGAACAGTAAATGCCAAAGCCAATATGAAAGTCATCAATTCAGGGTTACAGAAGGGCACCAACTAGTTACTTTCTCAAGGCCCTCTGCATTTCATCTCCCATTTCCAACATAATGCCAGGTGGACAAGTTTCCAGCATTTAGGTTGGTTCTTTTATAAAAAGCTCATGACAAAAGAGACATCCAAACCAGAACAGTCTCTTCTGTGGTCAGAAACACACAAGTGTGCAACAGTACTTTATTTTCTCCTATTTTCTATCCAACTACCCTCTATTGGTTTCAGGAAAAGGGATATTAATCCCTTTTACAATTAATAAAAACTAAAAGTTGTAGAGCTTCAGTGGAAATATTTTCTATTTATGTGTAGGACTCAGAAGAAGAATATTTTGATAGCCAGGCCATCCCAAATAAAAGGGATTCACTGTGTGCAAGTTGTTACTCTATTCCTAACCATTATCAATTCTTACAAGAAAAAGCAGAGTGAGCTAACTTCTTGACCCTAGCTTAATTTTTTCTAATCTGCCATTTTATGATGTTGCATAAATTTTATGTTGTTAAAGTAACTTACTCATTCTAGTACTACAACAAAATAGTTGGTTGTCCTTTCCTGTATTCATATTAATGTTCTTTGTATTATTCAACCCAAAGTTTGCAACATATTCCAAATATACAACTCTTGGATTGTGAACAATGAACTAGGGCCTGGCAGAATAAATTATCTCCTCCCCTCAAAGATGGCCATATCTGAATTCCCAGAACCTGTGATGATATTAAGTTATAAAGCAAAGAGGACTTAAAGATATAGTTGGAATTACATTGATAATCAACTGATTTTAAAGCAGGGAGATTATGCTGGATTATCTAAGAGTCCAATGTAGTCACACTGGCATTTAGAAGTAGAAGGGGGAGGCAGAAGTGGGTACTGAGAAGTGACATGTAGTAGCTTTGAGGAGGAAGGACCAGGGCCATAAATCAATGAATGTGAGTGGCTCTAGCATCTAGCAGAGAAAGGAAACAGATTCTTCCCCAGACCCCCAGGAAGGATCAGCCCTGATGACATGCTGATTTGGACCCAGGGAGACTTGTACCAGACCACTGGACTATAGGACTGTAAGAAGAGTTCTAGTGTTTAAGTCTCTACATTTACAGTAATTTGTTACAATAGCAATAGGAAACTAAAACAGATACTCAAGAGACATATGCATGTATCAACTTTAAGGTCCACTGATTGTACTCATTTTAACCTGGAAGGTCTCAAGACTGGGGTGATGGGTTCTATGGAAACATTTCCCTTTATAGCTTGGGTTTCTAAACTTCTTGACTTTGTGCACAGAAATGAAATTTTGGCAACTGGCAAAGGGTAAGATACATGGCTCATAGTTTGCCTGTCCAACTGCAGAAAGGCAAAGTCTCTCAGCCCTCCTTTCTTCAAGAGGGAACTTCTGCTTCCTTTCAGTAATACAATTTTCTGTCAATTCTTCTGCAGCATTTTGCTATCAGATTATTACATACCTTCTAAAAACTAATATTTTCTGAGAATGGAGAATGTATTTACTTCATAGATTCTACTGGCTTTTTTTAAAGATAAGGACATAAAATAGATCAAAATATACATATACAAACTGAACAATGAAAAATAGCTTAGAAAACAGTGAAAATGATCTTTGGTAGTTTTGACTGAGAAAATCAAGTGCATTTCTAAATGATAAAATATTTTGAGTGGTAATGCTGACATTTTAGTTAGTAGTAAGGTCTTTGATAGCAAATGTATGCTTACCATCATCTAATAGCATCTAAGGGAAGGAAAAATGGGGAGAGGGACAGAATGGGGTTTGGGATATAGGACCCCACACCTAGCACTTTGTCATAGGCCTTTGAAAGGTCTGTCCACAGCTCAGGGTCTGGGCAGGTGCAGCTACAAAATGGACACATGGGTCTCACTCCACAGGGTCATTATGTCACTTTACCTAATGATCTCTCTGTGTCTCCCTATTCCGTATTTCGAGCCCTAATGTAACTCAGTCCTTTGTCTGAATGTTCTGCAACTACCTCAAATAACACTTCCAAAATGAAGCTCTCTACTCTTCCTCCTCATATGTTCTTTTTTGCTTTTCTTTTCCTACCTCTATTTGAAGTCCTGAAATCTCTACCCTGTTTACCAATAGACCTGCATATGGCCCTACAGTCTTCTTTCTTTCATCTGCCAATCTAGTGGCAAGTCCAAGTTATGTCGCCTTCCACCACTCCTGAACTGCATTCCCTGTTCTCCACCCATACATCCTGAGTTCAGATCCCCACCACCTGTCACCTGGACTATGGGCATTGCTTACTAGCTGGCCTTCTGGTCTCCATTTCCATCCCTTCCAATTCATTCTTCCCTCTGCCCCTACAAAGACCATATATCTATATCTATCTATTTATCTATCTATCTATCTATCTATCTATCTATCTATCTATCTATCTATTTACAGACACACACATTTTATCATTAAAATTCTTCATTGGTTCTTTCCACTTATAGGATAAGGATCTTATTCACCTTTTCCCTACCTCAGTCTCCTCCTGGAAAGAACAATATTTTCTTTTTAAATGCAGAAAATATTTCCATAGTTCAGAAATCATTCAAATGTAAAAACATCTTTCTTTCACACCTACCCATCCATTCAATTGTTTCCTTGGTTCCAGTTGGCAACAATTTTTATATTGTCTTCTTCTGCATCCTTTCAGTGTATTTACATAGATAAAATATACACATCAACACACCTCTATGTAGAAAAATAGTGATTTAAAAATTTTTTCCTCTTTCTGGCAGTAAAAAAAAAAAAGACTGAAGAGTCAAAATCATTTGGAAAAGGAAAAAAAAAAACTTATTTGTGTAGAAGTACAAAGTGGATGGCCAAATTGAAAATAGTACAGGCATTTAAAAAGTACATATGATATTAGCAAATTTATCAGATGTATAGGTCATACTGAAAAACGGCAATTTTCTCACATGATTATAGTATCTGTAAAGTCTTTGATATGTTGTCAGATATCAGTAATGGAAAAGCCAGGGCATTTTTTAGGGTTTCAGCAATTTATGGGAAATTTTGAAGGTTCCATTTATTTTGAGAGCTGGAGCTGAATATGTCGACCCTTTGGATTTCTACTGGTTGGTTGGTTTGGGTTGGTTTAATTTGGTTTCAATGTTTGGTGTGTTTGTTGTGTTTTCTCTTCCTCTGACTCTGGAAACTGCTTTTTCATCATGACATCAGGGGAAGATGTCAGGGTTGCTTCAACATAAGTTTTGCAACTGGACACATACTTTTGTTACCTGTATTATTGTGAATACTTGCTTCATAACCTCTAGTCCTGAGACATTAAATTAGTACAAGCATCACCCATAGCAGTTATATTGCTCCAATTCCCCCACACACTCAGCTGATAGGTACATTTGCACTTAAAGTCCCCTCAGTAGATGCCCCTCCTAGTGCTGTAGTGAGGATTAATGGGTAAGACATGCATAGTGGGCGCATGAGCTCAGTAAGTGTTTGTTGTTATTAACATGAGCTCACCTCGTGTCTCATTCTGTTTTGTTCTATTATACTAGAACACCTGAAACTGAGTAACTTATAAATAAATTAGTTATGTTTCTTACAGTTCTTGAGACTGGAAAGTCCATGTTTAAGGAGCCTGCATCTGGCAAGGGACATCTTGGGTTTTCACTCCATGTGGAAAGGTAAAAGAGCAAAAGAATATACCTGAAGAAGAGAGAGAGAGGAAGGGAAGGAGTCAGATTCATCCTTTCATCAGGAACTCAATCTCATGATAAAATAACCTTTTATCATGATAAAATAACTTTTTTAGCAAAAAAGTTATCAATCCATTCATGAGGATACAGCCCTCGTGACCTAATCCCTCTTACAGGTTCTCATCTTTCAACACTATTTCATTGGGGATTGAGTGGAATTTAACATATGAACTTTAGAGGACACATTTAAACCATAGCACTACAAATTTTGAAGTATTCCCCTTTTCCAATGTGTTACACTTTATGCAGCATCATTTCCAAAATATGTACAGCTTTAGAACATATGACTCTTTCTTGCTCTATGCCCTGATTTTGTTCTCTTTTTGGACTTCCCTTCTCTACTGTTTCTCCAACATTTTTCTCTGCTTTCTTCGTGGAGGAGTCAACTTTCATTCTCGTGGTGTTTCCTTCATTTCTGCAATCTATTTCCTAGCACAGCTAGACATATTGTTAAAAAATAAATAAAAAGTGTTGAGCTAACATAGGTCAATTGTGAGGCCAGGTGCAAAAGCCTTTCCCAAAAATGTTTGGTTTATAAGGCAGTCCCACCAATGAAGAATGCAGATGCTCAATCCAATGACAAGTTTCATTTTTTATGTTAGGTAATATTTTTAACAATGAGGACAATTGAAAAAAACTTCTTGTAGTTTATGCCTAAACCCATCATCCTAAGATGTCAGCCACCTCGCTTTTATAGGTCAGTTGCTATTTAGAGTAAAAGCAATCATACAGATGGTTCTTGCAACCTCCTGGAAGAACAGTAAAGCTGGTTTCTGTGAATCCTGAATTATTATCCTTCCAAAGAACAAAAGGATGTTGTTTGCACTAGAGAAGAAGGATGGGGGCCACATCTCCTGTTATCTGTGAGTATCCAGAACCTCACAAAATGCTTGGCATAAGGCATTGGACAATGCTTGTTGGATGTGTAATTGCGCATTTCTTTTAGAAAAGATAATTATCCTGTGATTTTAAGTTAATTCCAACTCTTTTCCATCCATGATGTAGTGGTACCTTGTCATAATGAGTTGAGAAGTACACAGTACAGACAGGAAAGTCTGGGCTTTGACCTCCTTTGGTCCTATTTATCAGGTGGTTGAAATAGTAGCTGTGTCTCCAATCTCTCTCAGTTGACAAAACAATTCTATACCAGTTGAAGATAATTCAGGGATGGTTTGTCATTCAACAGGCTTAAGATTGGACAGTATTGAGTAGCACTAGAAACATCTTGCCGAGTGGCATGTGACACAGCACATTTGTCCCCGCCAGTGATCCCGTGTCATGGCCTGTTTGTCTCAGATCATTCTCCAAGCTCTCATTAGGAACCTTAAGTTCCTCAGAGGAGAGAGGACAACACCAACCAAAACAGATGAGACTAAGGCAAAATGTCTTTTAGTAGTAATATGGAAGAAAGTAATTTTATGAGACTTCATAATTTCACATGCATAATACACACTAATATAAAATGGTTTAATTCAAAATAATAATTAATAAAATTCTATTGCATCTTGCTCAGAATACACTTAAAGATAGCATTTTGTACATTATTGTCATCTATATGAGATTTTTTAGGACACACAGGAGATGGTGGTCTGCTGTGAATAATGAGAGATTTTAAAAGCAAATTTTCACCTGATTTTGGAAGACTTCCAAAACATTTTTATGAGAAGCCTAGATTTTGTAACTCAAAGTATTCATAGAAATTGGGTTTGTCAGAAAGCAGTTTTAGATCCAATATTTTGATTGCTGTAGAGTCAACTTAAGCAGATTGTGAATAATATAAGAATAATATGAGCTCTAACTTCCAAAGACCTGGTGCCATGGTTGAGAGGTGCAGCTATTTGACAAATGAATGTTGACCAAATTTTAAAGTGTCTAGTTTTATAATTGGAACTTCCTGCTGACATAATCAAGATTTATGCTTGGTCATTCAATGACTCAAGAAGCCTTTTTTAGGCATTTTATTACATGTATAGAATTATGTCATGATGCTAGTTCCACAAAGAAATTGCATATTACCAGAATTTCAGCTTTCTTAATGGTGAGGCCAATTTTGTGGAAAGAGACACCAAAGGACATTAGTATCATCAGAACAGAAATAAAGCATTGTGCTTGATTAGGGTCTATTTTAGGTTTTGTTTATTTTTTAAAAATCTGCCTTTGAGTCATATGTAAATGAGAAAGACCATACCAGTATGTAAAAATATTTAAAATAAATAGCTAATAAATAAAATAAGCATATATGTATTATGGGAATGGGGCATAAAGTTCTAGGGAAAGAGTATATTCATGTTTGGGAATGCAAGACCCTTTCCTACTAGTTACTATAGGTAGAGGAAATAGGCTAAGGCACTTAATTGTCACTTCACACTCTGTAGAATGAATTTCTTCACATCCATAAAAATGTGAGATTTTTTTCTCTCTGTACTTGGCAGATATGATGTTGAAACTCTTCTAAAGCCTAAGATAAGCACACATCCTCTTTCTAAGTTACCTGATGAAATAAATCATAGATATGCAGGTGACCTGTGACAAAGCACAGATCTTTGTATTATTAGAACGAGGAAGCAAATTGTGCACAGTCACTCATATTTTGGTGTTTGGGACTTCTATTGCATCATTTTTCAAGGAGCCCAGTGTTAACTATTCTATAAATACACATCCTGGGTTGGGGTATGAACATGGCAATGTAGACAGATTAGGTCCTTTGTCACTGAAAGTGTGCATGATGTCACCAGCTCTACCATATTTGCATCCTATGCAGTACCCTGACCGCTGCTTCTGGAAGAACCCTACACTGCATTGCATTGCATACTTTGCATACTATACAGTCCTACTAACAGGGCTGGGATATGTGTTTGTGTGTGTGTGTGTGTGTGTGTGTGTGTACAGTTTCACAGTGAATCCTGGTTGTCTGGTTTAGAAGCACAACACGAAGCCATTCTTAAGGAAATCCATTTGATTTGCAATTGGTACCAGTCATTCACAAGGGTTGTCCCTCTAACCTTTATAAATTTCCATATTATCAACTAAGGACAGGCTTCTGACTTTGGCTTGACCTTGTTTCTGTTGAGAATCATGTGTTTCCTGAGTATAATTCTCATGGTATACTTCTCACATTAATTGAAAATTTCTCCCCTAAATGGTCCCTTTTCCACATGTATGCAATGGTCTGATGATTTCATGAGAATTGTGAGCCAAGGGTGATGGTAATGTGTGGTGCTGTGGAAAAACTGATAGGTTATCTCACTCCCTGGCTGATTCACTTCCACAAACTAACATCTGTCTTAGGTAAATTGTTTTAAGCCAAATTTGTGCTCAACTCAATTACAAAACTTCATAATTTTTTTCAAATAATCACAGGCAAAAATGTTAACTCTGTAATTGTCAACAGTCTACCTTTTAACTGTAGGTCATCTTTACTCTTACATTCCTGGAGATGCTCAATCACACAGGCCATCTTACGCACAGTAGGTTTCTCAGGCAGAACCTGAGTATGGCAGCACCTAAGAATGTTAAGATGATCCTTGGGCCCTCCTAGAGTTAATCCATGCCTGGATCTACTACTGGCTTTGAAAGCCATGTTCTTACCTTGAATTAGCTCTCTAGGTCACAAAATGGGTAAGCAGACACAGTCCTTCTGGGGAGAGACATGTTCTCTTTGTCATTCCTTGTAGGCAGTATTCATTGGTGCCAGCTAAAGGGATATGATTGTTCTGAAGTTATAAATGTCACACTGCTGCTTTCTTGAGCATCTGGTTTTATAGCTTTTTAAAAGTGTGATATCTACAGCTTCCCTGCTCAACTTTCAGTCCCAAATACCATTTACCAGAGCTATGCAGACAACCATGGGCCAATGTCCCATTAAGTCCATCCCTGACTCACTTAAGGACACCCACTGCCCAGCAAAAGCATTGCACAATCTGTTTTATCAAGGATTCCAACTCCTTTTATAGTGGTGTTTTCTCAGGAAAAGAAATCACTGTTATCAACTTTTGTATTGTCCCCTGGTTTCACTAAGTGGCACATATTCTAGGAAAATTGCAACAAAAGCACTGTTATTCCTTACATATACTGTACTCATGAGTGAATCCTTAGGGATCATGTGGTTCAATCTTCTCATTGTCTTGGACAAGTAGAGGCTTTGAGATGTTACAAAACCTAGTTATGTCAGTTTCAAGGACTACGTGGTCTTGAGCTAACACTTGAATCCTGTGTCTTAGTCTTCTTATCCGTAAAATGGAATAGTGGCATCATTAATTCATTGAGTTACTGTGAAGGTTAAAAAAACATTAAATATGAAGCATATAGTACAGTGCTGGTCATATTCTAAAGAGTGTTCCCTGTAATAATTATTATCATCATTATTAATCTACAGATCTCCTGACCCCAGACAGCAGAGGGCTCCTTCTATCATTCTATCATGTGTATTTCTTGCAAAATATTCTATCCAAGTTTGTGTATTGTGGTAGAGGAAAAAGCCCTGAGTTGGCCAACAGTGCTAGAATACCTGTATTCTAGCCCTAATTCACCACTAGTGAGTCATGTGACTTTAGAAAATCAGCACAACTTCTATTGAGTTCCACTTCCCTTTATACAACATAAAGAGGTGGAAAACCTTTTGGAGCTCTTCCATTTCTAACAGCTCTGGGTTTATGTATATGAAATATCTACTCTTATATGCCCTTTCTTCAGGCTATTGTTATGGCCATATCTGTACTGCCTCAGCTTCCCCCAAAGGCAATCCAGGGGCACTCCTCTCAGCAGCATAGAGTTCCATGTCTACTTTTATGTCTCATTGGTGGGGTATAGTAAGGTAAAGTGGATTTGTCTGAGCATTGTGGAAATATGAGCATTAATAAGAACCTGTTTTTGTTCTCCTTGAAAAATTAAGCTAGAGAAAATGGTCTTAAATATACTACGGTGAACTAAATATCATGGAATCAGAAATTGGTAGAGTAGTAGAATAGGAGTTTGTTAATACAAAAAATCCTCAGTATAATAATTATGAATTATTGCCAAAAATATTTTAATTAATTAATATTTAAAAAATATTTTAATATCTTCTTTACAAACTTTAAAATAAAACAGGTTAATTTCCCTGAGACAGTTCAAGCACAACTCTGTCTGGTGGCAGGAGCTTGACAATACTCCACCTATTCATTCACTTGCTTGTCCTGCAATAAGTGAGTACCCACTGTTTGCCATTGCTGACTTATAAGACTTCTCAAAATCCATTTCAGTTCTAAATTTCTCTGGTTACAGCAAGAGGGATGTTATTTTGCTCCCCAAATGAGTCATTTCTTCCATTTTTCAAGTTGTTGTCCATTTGTGGATTTCTACCAGTTAATGGCCTTTGTGCTTTGCTGCTCACTAGCAAGCAATCTCTTGTCTAAAAATGATTTTTTTTTTAAATCTGAAGTTTATTAACTTTTTATCAAGATTAAGAGAGTAGCTTTTAGTTTTGCATTCAGCCCTGTAAATGTCAAAGGCACAGCTGGCTGGTGGTGG
The DNA here is from genome assembly GCA_004024805.1 of Geosciurus inauris. Lineage (NCBI taxonomy): Eukaryota > Metazoa > Chordata > Mammalia > Rodentia > Sciuridae > Geosciurus > Geosciurus inauris. Next base: position 34,803 of record PVHX01001277.1, on the reverse strand, counting down.
GGTGTTCACATTTTCATTGGGAAAGTGTGAGAGTCATTTTCATTGCCTAGGTAATAATACAGCTTTTCTTTGTCTTCTTGTATGTGCACAGTACAGAATGGATAGCGGTAAACAGCAAAGAGTTGCTGGTGTAATGCAATATTGTTGGAAGTCTCTCAACTCTATCCTTTTTATGCATCTTTTGTGCTATTTGCATTAATATCATATTATAATAAAATTACATAAGTATGATTATATTTTCTGTTCAATGAAAGTTGGAAATTTTTTTTTCCTCTCCAGCATTTATTATTTATTATTGCTTGTGTTCTTTTTTTTTTCTTCTTTTTTTTTTATTTTTCTCAAAAGTTGCATTTTAATACATGTTATCAAACATAACAGAAAAAAACAAATTTTCAGAAGCTGTACACACTATTCACTGAAAACATTTGTTGAGGCAAATAGAAAAAAATTGTTACAATCATAATTTTTCTAACTTTGCACAAAATTATAAGCAGATTACATTCTTCATATTAAACATCTTTA
>PVHX01001277.1:0-24912 GCA_004024805.1 Geosciurus inauris | reverse complement strand
TTTAGTGTACTCCAGGTGTATTACCTTTAGTGTATCACTCCTTTGTGTGATATAGACAAACTACAAACCCAACAATCTAGTTGCCCCTTCCTACCTGACAATAGTATGATTTACCTCTTAGAATAATGCAAAGCATCACTAAAAAGACAAGCTTCACCCTGGTAACAAAATTGCTAATCCATGTTTTTCCTGAAGGGTAGGGCAATAATAGTTTGGAATTATCTTCTCTTCTGATTCCTTGAAGAAACATGGACCACATTTATGTTAACAAAGTGTGTCAATTAAGCAAAAGAGATGATAAGAATCAGTTAAAGTTTGAAAACAAGAGCTGACCTTAAAAATCCAAATACAGATGATCCACCTGATAAAATAGACTGTGAATTCTTTTATACTGAGTACATACACTTTTTTTTCCACCCTCGTATGTGCTTCATAATATATCCTGCTTTTCTTCAAGGAAAATATGCTCCCCAGATTAAGATAATAATAGTAATGAAATAATATACTGTTATATTTATAATCTTTAATTATGTATTCACCAAATAAGTGGCCAGTATCTAGGGAACAAGCAATTATATGAGCTATGATTACTGAAGAAGTAATTATGATGAAAGATAAACCTCTCTTAGCTGTGCTTTTTTTTGTTTTTTTTTTGTTTTTAAAGACTGGCATTTACATAACACTGTTTCTAGTCCATGGAGAATGTTTGTTTGGGTCTGAGAAAATATGTATCTGTCATGCACAATTTAGTACAGGAACCCTTGGCATTCAGGATGTGACATTTTTAATTTTGACTATTCACTAGCTGTTGGAAGGACCCTGGCTTACTGTGACTTTTGTATGGCATGAATCTGAATCATTTGCTGCTGTTTTCTCTGCAGGAATCTAGACTGCCTGGTATCACATCCCTATGTCGCTAGGGCAGACATTCAGGGTCTCTTATGTAGTGGGAGAAAAAAAAGAAAAACAGCTGTTACAGATAGTGACACAACTAAGGAAGCATAGTAAAAATGTGGGAAAACCAAACAACTCATTTAATGCTCCCAACAACTCTTCAGTATGTATCATTATTATTCATTATTTGATTTCATTATTATTCATTATTATTCATTATTATGAAGTTGTTTTTGCAAATTTGGGAATTCTCAAAGTTCTCCGAGCATGAACCTGTGACTTTCCAGGGGTTTTAGTGAACTTGTTAGATTTGGGGATCAAGTTGAGTAGCATTTTCTTTCCAGGAATATGACCATCTGTTCTATCAAGATATGGTCTTAAATAGCACAATGTGACATAAAAACTTTAGTGATAATAGCAATAAAAATTTATTTAGCAAAAATTATCTGCATTTCAGGTTGACCTCAAGGTTGTTATTATTTTCTACTTATCTCTGTTTTAGGATATTTTGCATTTTCTTAACTCATTCATAATTATATTTTTATTTTTAAATATATTTTGTTTCTTATGTGTTTATTCATTCTGCACATACAGGGTGCAAGAACTATAGTAGGGATAGAGAAATGGAGATAAATTATGTCAAAATTTATTCTGTCATGTATAACTAAAAAGAGCCAATTAAAAAATTAAAAATTAAAAAAGCAGAGGGAGAGGGGGAGAGAAATGGAGATAAATGGGACCAGACCATGAACTGTTAAAAATAATATGGTGGATCAAAAGTTGCATGGAGGTCACTCCCATGTTCATGGATAGGCAGAATTAATATTGTTAAAATGGCCACACTTGATTTTCAAGCAACAATAAATGTTTGCAGGTATGTTGGGAAAAGAATACAATCATACATTGCTGGTAGGACTGCAAATTGGTGCAAGCACTATGAAAAGCAGTATGGAAATTTATCAGAAAACTTGGAATAGAACCAAGTTTGACACATTTGACCCAGTTATCCCACTTCTCAGTATATACTCGAAGTACTTAAAATCAGTGTATTACAGTGATGCAGCCACATTAATGTTCATAGCAGCTCAATTCACAATAGCTGAGCTATACAACCAGCCTAGGTGCCCTTCAACAGATGAATTCATGAAGAACTGTGGCATACACACACACATATGAACATACATATATACATATATATATACACAACAGAATTCGATGAAGATGTATTCCATGTTTGTATAAATATGTTAAAATAAATTCTGTTGTCATGTATAACTAAAAAGAACAAAAACAAACAAACAAACAAACAAAATGGCCATACTACCAAAAGCAATATACAGATCCAATGCAATCTCTATCAATATACCAATAAAATTCTTTATAGAAATGAGGGGAAAAAGTCATAAAATTTATTTGGAAAAATAAAAGACCCAGAATAGCCAAAACAATTGTAAGACAAAAAAGCAATGCTGGAAGCATTACAATATCTGACTTCAAATTATGATACAACAATGTAGTAACAAAAACTGCCTGTTACTGGTATAAAACAAATACCAGCCTAGGTGTCCTCCAAAAGATGAATGGATAAAGAAAATATGATACACACATACACACACACACACACACAAAGGAGTTTTATTCAGCTATAGAAAATGAAATTATGTCATTTGCAGGAAAATGAATGGGTCTTACTTTTTTGACCATTAGATCAGTTTGGTTTGAATTGATTCATTATTAAATTTACTTTATAATAGAAGGAATTGGATTCATCAAGAAAGTAATTATACAATTCCCTTTAAAAAAAAAATTTTACAAATCTGAGACCCAATAGTCCACAATTTGTCTAAAGTAGTCCTTGGTGATTATAATAAACCAAACAGCAAGAATAAGACATCATATTGAGACTAAACCCTTTTCCTAGGGTGCACTCTCCTGCATCCTCTATGTTTAAAGAGGATCATTATCTGAAATATCTCCCTTAAAAAGAGAAATACTGAATTCCTGATTCTGCCCCCCCCCCCCAAGAAGTCCATAACCATAAGAAGACAGACAAATGTGCAAGAGTTTTGGGTCTGAGGTCAAATCAGTAGGATTAATAAATCCCCATTCCATCATTTTTTTCAATAGACAAAAAGGAGACTATGCTTACTAATTACTGAATTGGGCATGTTACTTGAACTTACTAAGCCTCAATTTCCTTATCCATAAAATGTGAAGAATAATAATGATACATACTGAAGAGTTGTTGGGAGGATTAAATGAGACAATACAAATTAAAGTCTCACACAGAACCTAGCTCATATCAAGTACTCTATTAATGTCCATTATTCAGTTAAGGGGGAGGAGCACCTGCTCTATGTAGGGTGATGAGATTTACAAATCTTTTCTGTCATCTTGATTGGGAATGAGAACTCTAAGCACATAAATATTATTCAAGATCCAAGTTGATAAAAGGATCAAAATCTTCAGTGCTCTCTGCTCTGCTAGGTCCTGGACTCCTAAGAGTTAATTGTCATGGAATTGGGGTCTCTCATAAACTTATTTTAATTTATTTCAGTTTCTTTGCCTGAGAATGAGCACACCTAGGTATAAAACCAGGAAGAGAAGCTAGCATAATCTAAAAATGGTAAAGCTTTACCTGTCAGCTGAACATCTGAAACTTCTTTTCAAAGACACAAACATTCTGAAGCTTCTTAAGAGATGGATGCCAAATGCTGAGTTACAGATAAAAAGAAGGAAGAGTTCGGCTGCATTATTGTACAGTAGAGTGACCATCATAATGTGCTGTACATTTTTAAAAGCTAGAAGAAAATATTTTCATAGTTTTCACCATAAGGAAATGATAAATGTTTGAGGAGATAAATATGTCTAATCTGACCTAAATATTATACAATGTATACATGTATCAAAACATTGTATACTGCCTGCCCCTTTATTATGTATAATTTTTATGTTTTTATGTATCAGTTAAAAACATATTACAATAACTTTTTTTAAAAAAAGCTAAGATAAGCTACCAAGGCTCAGCTGATATGATTATGTATAGCTACTAGCATTAATGTTTTCTGTTCATTACAGTCCCCTTTCTGCCACCATTTTCTTGTGATATCATCTATGCTGAGTTTGTATCAGTTTGAGTTTCATATTAGGTAAAGGTGAGGAAATTAGAAATGTGTATCCACATAGACTGAAAATCCGCAACACAGGGAATTTTATCACCTTCCAACTAATTAAAACCATATTCTTATTCCTTAAAGAATTTCTTTTTCTTTCTTTTTACACCCACTCTCTTTATGAGAGAGATATTCTTGAACCAAGACCAAAGTTTCAGCAACAGAATCACTTGCCCAGAGATAGTCCTAAAGGGAGTGTGCTAGGGACCAAGCTTAGCTGAAACTCATTGGCTTTATCCTGTACGTTCAGTCCTCCATATCCATTATGTATAATTTTTATGTTTTTATGTATCAGTTAAAAAACAAATTACAATAACTTTTTTTAAAAAAGCTAAGAAATGTCTACCAAGACAGAATATACAGCTCCATATACATGGATTCTGCATAAATAGATTCAACCAAGCTTGGATCAAAAATATGAGGGGAGGACATTATATCTGTAAAACATGCACAGGTATTTTTCTTATCATTAATACTGGATAAATACTATTTACATATTCTTTACATTGTATTAGGAATTATGAGTAGAAATGATTTAAAGTATATTAAAGCATATGTGTAAGTTATGTGCAAATATTACACCATTTATACATAAGGAACTTGAGTATTCCCAGGTGGGTCATGAAACCAATCCCCCACCGATATATCAAGAGACAGCTACATCTATATTTAAAATCTTTTGAGATGACTTCTACTGGACTGAGTTTGTGAATGGAACTCATGAAAGTTTGTTTCCAAGGGCCGTTTGTGCATTTTTGTTTTCCCAAGGATTTGGGAGCAGAAGTGAGGTTAGAATGGCTGAGCTTAGAGGAAGAAGTACTAGCAAGCTCTGTACTCATCACAGAATTTTCTAGGACTAAAAGGGAAATAATTACTGTATTTTAAGCACTGTAGTAGGAAAAGGGTAATTCTTTGCCAAACACCATAGCTAAATGATGAAAAAGAGAATTATTTCTTTTCAAAGGTAGAGAAAGAGGCCCGAGTTTCACTCAACAGTTCTTTATCACAATGTTTCCAAAACTTTAACTTTACTTGACCACTCTTTATGAATGCAGATTTCTGAGCCCACCACTAAACTAGTGAATCAGAATATCCAGGAAATGGGCCTCTAAATTTATATGGTTAGGAAGAACTGAACTGATTGTTTTGATCATTTAAGTTCAGGAGGAACTGCTAAATGAGTTTACATAAAAATAAGATAATACAGATGTATGTGAAAAGGAATCATAGTTTTTGAAATATTAGAGTTAATACATTAAAACAGAGGGACAGATGCCTTCAAATCTTTAAAAGTAGCTTGTTTTCTTGACCAACAGCAAAAACACTGAATGCTGGAATCCAGTGTTACTTTGCTTTAGGAAAACCTACATGATGTGCAGCCCTCACAACTGTTCTTATTTAGAGATGTTGAACATGGTACTTTTTCAGTCTTTGGAACAAGATAGTACTAGATTAGCCATTTTCTTCTCTTTACCAACATTTCTTTTTTGTTGTTTTTTAAAATAGGCATACATTTTAATTGACATATAATAATTATACATATGTATGTGGTACAGTGTGACATTTCAATACATGTATACAGTGTATAATAATCAGAACAGGGTAAATGATATATCTATCATATCAGACAAATATCATTTCTTTGTGTTAGGAACTTTCAAAGACAACAATTTAGTTCTTGGGCTCATTTAGAAATAGAAGAACTAGATGAATAGAAGAAATAGATGAAGGTAACAAAGTTAACGTACAACTTCTTTACCAATATTTCTTGCAAGGACTAGCCTTATAATATCAAGCTGTTTGCTCATCCATAAAATGTTTCCACATAGAACCCAAATGAGTCCCAAATGACTGGATTTGCAGTGTGTCCTAGTCTTTCCTGGGATTTAGTCATGGAGTTTCCTTTAGTGTATGGCCTTATTGGAAAAATCCCCTTTTATCTTTAAAAACCTGGGTCAGTAGGGAGGCTCCTGAGGAATCCCCCGTGTGCTGTCATAAGTCTCCTTCTGTGTGTTGAGTGAGACTTCTATACAGCCCTCTTCCAGCCGCCTGAGGTCCCCTGGCCTTGCCACCTGCCTGGACTGGTCCTCCCCTTTCCAAAATCCTGCCACTGTCCTGCTGCTGGAACACAGATCCTAGATGGGATTGTTGGGTCGGGAGTCATCTCTCTATGTGCTTGTGATGTCTTTTTAATTTGTATGGACTGACTTAGACACTCAGGTTGTACCTAAGACCAGATCTATGCCCTTAAGCCTTTGGATTTCATTTATCCATTTTGACCATGAAAGCTCCCTCTAACTTTACTGAGGGCTGCTATCTTCTCTCTAAGCAACTGTCCATTCTTTACACATGTGGTTATTGAAAAGGTCCATGGATCTGGCGTCCAAGTAAATAGTCATTAATAAGTTCTTCAGCTACTATGTAAACACACACTGTGATGCTAGAGCTAGGGCATGTTTCCATTTCCCAGTAGACTCTTTCTTCCTTCTCTCCTTCCTTATTTTCTTCCTATGTCCCTCCATCCCTCCTTTTCTCCCTGTCTCTCTTCCAGTTCTCACAAAGCTCTTTAATTTTGTTGTTTTATGGGATGTTTTAATGGGGGGTGGTGTGTGAAGGAGTGAGAAATAAATCACTGTAGATGCATAGGAAGCCTCGGTGTGTGCCAGGCTTGGAAGTCATTTGATTATAGCTAAAACTCAAGCTTCATTTATTGTACCTGGTGCTTTCTTTGGGCCTGTGCACACCATGGTCCTCTGTCCTGGCCTGTCCTACTTGTGTAGGACATAGTGCTCTGTGCTCAGCCAGGTCCTCACTAGAGGACTTCTGCTTGGGCTGAAGGCACACTGTGAGTTTAATCTTTTAATTTTAAAATTAAAAATCCTTTTGTTTTATTGAAATCTTTGCGCTAGCCATTCTATGAAGCACTAGAGCCAGAAATGACTTGGAACATAAACCCACTAAGATAAATTAGGAAGGATTTTATTTTTCCCATTAAAGTATTAAATAATGGTGACTCTAATGCTTACACAACAAAATTTTGTGTAATTTAAAAAATGAACATGTATGCTTTGCTTATACAACTTTATATTCTTGTTTATTTTGCAGAATAAAACCTACTGGGTTAAAGAGGAAATCCAGCTTTTCCATACTGGGGAAAAATTAATCTTAAATACACAGTCAGTGAATACTGGGGAAAAATTCTGAATTTTTCTGCTACCAGTTATGTAGTCACATAAGAGTTGGTACTGTGAAAGTAAATTGTACACAAGTAAAATATTACAGTGATTGCTATTTATCTTTAGTTGTGAGATCCTTATTCTATTTAGATGTGTGGGGTAAATGGGAGAACACATAAAAACTAACAAGCTTCTATTCACAGGCAATGATGAAGGAAATTACATTCTGCAGTAGGGTAGAAGAGGGATCCTTGGAGCTGCAGGATATCATTTGGTGATGTGGACTTCACTGACATGTTAGAAGTGTCCCCCAAACACACACTAGATGACTTTCTTGGCCTGTCCTTGATCTGTCTTCCTGCATCTGCCCATAAAGGTGTATTGAATAAATTTCAGTACCTGAGACAGACTTAGACCTTCACTTCGCCTTCTCTCGACTCCCTGAAGCCATCAAACTGCGATACCTGGGGCACATAGGTCGATTTCTTTATGTCCCTCTTTCTCTTTTTAACTCCAAGTAGTAATGATGACTAAACATGATGACTATGGATTGGTTTTTTGAGTTTCTATACTTCTGTTTCTTCTTCGATGTGTGGTTTCTTTGTCTTTTACATGCTGCAGCCGCTCTTCACTTCCAGATATTTCCTCCAGCTCCTCCACCTTCATCTGCCTCTCTCCCCACTTTTAGAACTGCAAGGCCATTTTCCCCTTGTATGTCAGCCCTCTGTGCCCTTACCTGTTCCCTGGTATGAGGCTTGGTTTGCTGATCTTCAGAGCTGTTCTCCTGGAGTGGTCCAGAGCGTGGGCCCCTCAGGGCTCCTCAGGGTCCATGTACCTGCCCCACCTTCCTGACCCATGCACTCAGGAGCAAGTTACTCTAGGTCTCCCCACTGGGTGATGAACAAGTGCTACCTGTCTGCAGAAACAAGAGTCCCCATGTTCGAAAGGACCCAAGGAAATGCGAGGTTTAGGGATCACTGGCAAGATGGGAGCCACATCCATATGATCTTCTTAGGACATCCCAGAACAGGAGACCCTCCTCCCCACACCACCAAGTCTTCAAGCCCTGGCCTTGGCCATGCTAGCTGGTGCAAATAGTGCCCTGTGTCAGAGTTTGGGGATTATGTGTATAAGAAAGACAGTGCTGTGTTTCAGACCACCTGACCACCTGCCAGGTCATTCTACATCCCCCAAGTCACACAGCTGTGCCTCTTGCTTTTTACAGAGACGGAAAATGGAAGGCCTCCATGGTTCCTTAATGGTCTTGTCCTCTCCTCCACTTGGGGTCCTTCCAAAGCCTCTGCTAGCACTTAACTCCAGATCACAGAGTGCCCTGTGCACGATGCTCTCCTGTCTACTTTCAGTGTGCACCCTGGCACCTCGCTGCACACACTGGTGGTCCAGGCTTGCTTTGTCACTGGGCTGCCCTCTAAGTAACTAAATAAGTAAAAGGTGTGATTTCTCTGATGACTCAGAACAAAAGCAGATTCTTAGCTCATGGGATATTCTTGCTGTCCTGCAAATTGAGAGTTTGGTGTCCCCAGCAGCCACTAAAATAACAAGTCTTTTAGCCATGCAGATGTTCCTGGAATATTTTTGTCAGCTCCCCATGAACCCCGATGGAGGCTCCAGTTCTCTCACTGTGACTGCTTCTGGCAATCAGAGGGCTGACCCACTTAGGGACTGCACAAGCAAGGCAAGTAAGAATCCCTATTCTCCAGCCAGGACTCAGCTTTAAGTACCTTATAGAATTTATCCCAATTTCCTGACCTCATTCTTTCTTTAGCTACCTGTGGACACAAATGAGCTCTAGAAGTTCTTAGCATACATTAAGGCAATAGTCTTCACACTGATACAAATGTATCTTGGAGGAATGTGATTCTTTAAAAACAATCTACACAGCTTTCCTTTTCCAGTACCCTTTTCATGGTTCCTCTTTTCCCTCCTTTTCAAAATTAATATTTAAATGATACAGAAAAGCTACACATTTTAATGAGGTGCTATGGGATGTTTTGATGTATGTATATATTGTGTAATCAAGTTAAACATAGGTAACTCCTCAAGTTACTTATCACTTCTTTAAGGCAAAAGCATTTTAACTCCTTTCTTGAAGCTTTTTGAGATCTATAGTACACAATAGCTATCTGTAGTTATCCTAATGTGCCTGTGTACTATTTATCCTTTCCTATCCCCTGTCCTCTGCAGCCTTACTACCATTCTATTCTAAACTTATGTGAGACATTTTTTTTTCTGATTCCACACAAGGGAGCTCATTCACTAGTCTTTCTGTTTTAGGCTTATTTCACAACATAAGGGATTCTGGTTTCATCTATATTTTTATGAATGACAGTATTTAATTTTTTATGGCTGAATAGTATTCCAATGTTTATATGTACCATGATTTTTATCCATTCATCAGTTGATAGGTAGGTTGTTTTTATCTCTTGGCTACTATAAACAGTGCTGCAATGAAAATGAGAATGCAGATGTCTCTTTAACAGACTGATTTCATTTCTTTTTGTTGTATGCCCAGTAATGGGATAGATGGGTAGTTCTATTTTTAGTTTTTTGAGGAACCTCCATACTATTTTCAGTAATATACCAATTTACATTCCTCCTAATAGTGTGCAAGGATTCCCTTTTCCCCACAACTTTATTGTATTGTTTAGTCTTTTCCCACTTTAAGAAAGAGAGATGCCACCATTTGAAAGTATCCTGTAGCCCTAGAGTAGCAAAAATCTCCCAGGTGTCAAAGTGATGACTCAAATATAGTCATTGAAAGAGATCAGTGTTACTAATAAATGGGAAACAATTTATAGCTAATACGTCGTTTTACAAGCTAGCTGGCTTCTAATTCCTTGCTTTCAATAAAACTGAAGGAAAACCTAATCAAACTGTCAGGAAATACACAATTAAAAATTATGTTTCATGATAGATGACTTTGTGATTTAGAGAATGTAACTTGGAAGAAGTACAATGAATTGAATAGATTGTTTTAAACAGTTTCCTCTGTTCCTTTATGTTTATATGAGAAATTTTTTAGTATTTAAATCTAAAACACAAAGGAGAAAAAAGGAACAAAGTTGATACTGATTTCTGTCCATTTCAGCAATAAATAATTTTCATATGTAAGTTCATGAACTCATTGATAAAAAGCATATTGGTCTCATTGTCATCCAATTTTTCTCTTAATATTAACAATTACCTATCAAAAGTATAACATTAATGTTTTTGATCACTATACACTAAAAATAATATAATAAAAACAACAAGGAAATATATTAACATTTAGAGATCTATGGTGAAATCATTTTTTCCATTTCATTTTAATTTCAATATATATTTTTATTTCAGAGAAGTTGATAGCATAATCAATTAAACTTTCAAAACAAAAATAAATTACATGAGCCTAAAATGCAATAAAGAATGTGAAATGGAAATAAAAGCTGAAGGAGAAAGATAAAATATAAGATATATATAGTTGTTTAAAAATAATAATGTCCACATATTTTAAAATAGGACAGTTTAGCTCAAATTATTCAGATATTTAGAATCCGTTGTAAACATATAAAAAGATTAGATAAAAATTAAAATTGAAAATAGCATTGCTTTTGCATCTTTTCCAATTTTTAGAACTTGCACAATAATAAAAAAAAAGTCTACATTTCTATTTTTAAGTGTTAAATGAGGTATCTGATTTTCACAATTCCTTTAATTATAACAAATATTTGAAGACTGCTGTTTAAGTTTGTGACCCTGGTTGTTAAAGGACTCTGCCCATCAAAGCCAACAGAGAGACTTCTATGCTCCAAGATACCAAAGTTCAGGCCTGCCTCCAAACCTGCTGAGTCAAAATTTCTCCTCTTGAGGTTCAGGAATCCCTGCTTTGTTGGATCTTTCCAGGTGAGTCAGCTAGTGGTTTAAGGGGCAATTTCCTCCTACTCCTTCATAGTAAATATAGTAACCCCCACATAAGCAAGTGGTTATGCTTCTTTTCTCTTATTGCTGCATATTAATTGGATAGAATAGTGGGTGTCGTTGTGGGATATCCATACATGTATGTCACATAATTTGATGGATTTCTCTCCACTCCCCAGTACCTCCCTTTGCACAGCCCTCCTCCCCTCTCCCCCATCTTCCTTTCTCTACCCTAATGATGGTTTCCCTTCTAGTTTCATGCCATCCTTTTTTTTTTTTTTTCCTTTTTCTATCTAGCTTCCCCAGATGAGAGAAAGTATATGATCTCTACTTTTATGAGTATGGTTTATTTTGCTTGCTATGATGCTCCACTGTTACATCCATTTTCCTGCAAATGAGATCATTTCATTCTTCTTTATGGCTGAATACCACTCTATTATGTACATCTACTACATTTTCTTTATCCATTCTTGTGTTTAATGGACAGCCAACTGGTTTCATAACTTGGCTATTGTGGATTGTGCTGTTATAATCACAGGATATATCTCTAAAGTATGCTGTCTTTAATTCTTCTGGATAGATGCTGAGGAGAGCTATAACTGGGCTATAGGGTACTTCCAATTTTAGCTTTGTGAGGGACCTCCATACTGATTTCTACAGTGGCTTATTAATTTACATTTTCCTCACATATAAGGGTTCCCTTTCCCCCTATATCCTTGCCAGCATTTATTATTTGTGTTCTTTATGACTGCCATTCTGAGTAGGGTGAGATGAAATTTCAGGATAGTTTTGATTTGCATTTTCCTGATGGCTGGAAATGTTGAACATGCACTTGTTTTGAGAAGTATCTGGTCAATTCCTTTTTCCCATTTATTGAATGGGTTATTTGGTTTTAGAGTTTTTTGTTTGTCTTTGGTATTGAATTTTTTAGTTCTTGTATATTAGAGATATTAATCCTCTGTTGAAAGAGTAGCTGGCAATGATTTTCTCTCATTTCTCTCTCTGTAAGTTCTCTATTTGCACTGTTGTTTCCTTTGTTATGTAGAAGCTTTTTTGTTTGATGGCATCAAAATATCAATGATATTCTTCTCAGCACTAGAAAAACCAGTATTAAAATTGACATAGAAGAACAAAAGATTCAGAATAGCCAAAGCAATTATAAGCAAAAAGACTAAAGCTGAAGACATCACAATACCTAACTTCAAACTAAATTATACAGGCATAGTAACAAAAACTGCATGGTACTGGCAAGAAAATAGACAGATCAGAGGACCAGAATAGAAGACACAAAGACAAACCCAGCTACCATCATCTGATTCTTCACAAAGGTATGAAAAACATTTGTTGGAGAAAAGACAGTGTCTTTAATAAATGGTACTGGGAAACACTGGATACCCATATGTACAAGAATGAAACTAGATTTCTGTCTATCACCTTGAACCAAAGTCAACTAAAAATCATTTAAAACCTAAAAATAAGACCAGAAACTGTAACTGCCAGAAGAGAACATAGGGGAAATATACCAACATATAGGTGCAGGCAGTGACTTCTTCAATAGGACCCCCACAGCTCAGGAAATAAAACCAAGGATCAATAAATGGGATGGCATCAAACTAAACAGCTTCTGCACAGCTAAGGAAACAATTAACAGCATGGTTATGCTTTCACTGTGGATTTTGAATCTGCTTTTAAAGTTCATCATTGAGAATTATTAAAATGCTGTCTTATTTTCTTACCACTTTTAAAAACTCAACCGGATTATAAGTGTTCAAAAGCAAATTTCATAAGGGGATTAAGACACATTTACTTAAATAATTGAAGGGCTGGAATGAAACAATTGCACTAGTTGAATAACAGAATCAGAAAAATCATTGCTGTTGATATCTAATTTTCCATTCTGTTAAAAGAACATGAGTGAATTAGAGAATTAGACTCTCTTAGGATAGTATATTAACTACATTTACTGTTGCTATAATGAAATACCCAAGATTGGGTGCTTTATAAAGAAAAGAAGTTTATGTAGTTCACAGTTTTAGAGGCTAAAGTCTAAGATCATGTAGCCCCATCTATTCAGCCTGCGGTGAGAGCCCCTTTAGCCACTAGTCCGTGCCATGGCACCTGGCATCATGGTGAGTACATATGAAGAGGTAGAGATGATATGGTGAGATAGGAAGACAGAGACTGGGAAGGGACCTATCTTGTTCTCTTATACCAATTCCTTCTTAAGAGGACTAGTTCCATGAGATTGGCCTTAATCTCTTCCTGTGATGATGCCCTTAGTGACTTAATTATCTTACATTAGGCCCCACCTCTTAAAAATTCCACCATCTCTTAATATCACCACACTGGGGACTAAGATTCCAACACATGAATCCTTGGGAGAAAAACCAAATCCAAACCATAGCAGACCACATAATAGGGAGAAAATAAGAGTAGTCTTCTCTCCCTTTCTCTCTCCCTTTCTCCCTCTCTCTCTCTCTCTCTCTCTCTCGTGTATATGTGTGTCTCACTCTGTCTGTCTGTCTTTCTCTTGTGTGTATATGTGTGTCTCACACTGTCCCTGCATATAGTGGACACTGTGTGATTGGATACTGGTAGAAGATTGTGGTGGGTCAATAGAAAGCCTCTTGGCTGCCTCCTCTTCAGGCATTCCTGGTATGATCAATGATGTGAGATAAGTAACTAGTTATACAACCCATAAGAGAGGCAAGGTGAATGGAGGCAGGGACAATTCATATTCCCTTATTATAGTCTATTAATTATGGATATCAGTGGGGAGAACCCTGGGCCTGAAGGTTCCTAACACAGTGTTAGGTGCTATGATAATGCCACTGGTTCCTTGGAGAAACAAGGTTTAGAGCCATGACAACATTCAGTTCAATCATTGTCTTAGTCACTTTCATACTTTTGTAATATGATTCTTTGTTGCTCTGTGACTTTTAAAGGGGTGTGTACACACACCTCCATGTTAGGTAAGACATTGGCGTTCTATTACCAACATTTAGCAAGAAGTTTTCTTAGCCACAGCAACTATTATTGAGCAGCTTCCAAACGGTGGATTTTTGCTACTTTATGAACAAAAGGTTTTTACTTTTTGACATATTTAATGTGATTAAATGAATGGGTAAAGTAAGCTCCTTATGAGATTTACAGTTTAACTTTTAAAATGGAATTTGTCCAACACCAAAGTACTGGCTTCAGCTAAATTTTAAAAAATGTTTTGAGTCTAAAATTGCTGATTAAAATTGGTCCAAGAAGTTTTTAGTGAAGTGCTGCCTAATTTGATGGTGGCCTTGAGAATACCAATACTTTCAGAAAAAATGAATGTCCAACCTCAAAGTATCTACATTGACCAAATAAAGTGCTTGCATGAAAATCAAAGGTGTTAATTGAAAATTAAAGCTCTAGGACTCCTGATACGTTTTTCATAAAGTATTGGAGCATCTCTGTCCCAGCTGTCATTGATTCCAAGTAGCAGCCCAAACATGAAACATATGTAAGCAACAAGATTAGG
This sequence comes from Geosciurus inauris, assembly GCA_004024805.1. NCBI lineage: Eukaryota > Metazoa > Chordata > Mammalia > Rodentia > Sciuridae > Geosciurus > Geosciurus inauris. The sequence continues at coordinate 10,237 of PVHX01001277.1, read as the reverse complement.
CAATAAATACATTTTTAGTACTACTTCTTACATATTAATGTAGCATTATGAAATGGCCCATTACAGAGTTAGAGGTAATAGCACAAGGATGTAAGGTCAAAGGCATTCCCGAAAACATCATGGATGAGGTCAGATTTTTTTTTTAAAGATGGGAGAATATAGAAAGGTTAAAAGCAACAACCCAGCTATTCAGAGACTGCAAAACTGCATGATTCCCTTTAAATGACCTCAGATTACACTTAGGGACAGGAGATAATGCCTCTAAAGTGCTTATCACTGTCTGGCTCATAGAAAGCACTAAGTAATTGTTATCATCATCAATTTTATCATCATTTCCTTTTGTTTTAAACACCCATTAATAACTTACATCTCTTAGGTGCAGTACAGATTTGGAAAATACTTCTGCATATGATTGCTTTATTTTATCTTTACTGCACACCTATCTGTGGGAACAGAGACTCAGGAACATAAATGATCTGCAGAATTTCAGAGTTAATAGGGGCTAGGATCAGAGCACAGTCTTTGGACTATGAATTTGACAATCTCTACTATATGCCAACTCTCCTGAGATTGTAACTATGGACCACTAGTGTGCAAGAAAATAGACAAAAATTCTTCTAGCTAGATCAACAGCCAGTTTAGTGTGGATGAAGATAGCTGCATAATAATAGCTAATATTTATTCAAGGCTTATTATCTGACAGATATTGTACCAAGCGCTTTACTGCATTCTTGTTTAACCTTTTCAATATCCTTCTGAGGAGGTGTTGTTATTTTATCTTTTTCACATGAAAAGACTAAGGTTTAAAAAGGTTCAGGTTACTTGCCGGAGGTTTCAATGGCTGGCGAGCTCTAGAAACTTGTGTCAAACACAATGGCTCATTCCAAAACCCTCAGTTCTTTAACTGCTTCTCTATATCAGTTCACCTCTGCTAGATAACGCTACATGGATAAGGCTGCATCCTCTGGATAGGATAAAGGTAGCCAGAAAGGTTATTACAAATTCAGTTAAATATTTCAAACCTGTGGTAGATAATTTAGGCAATCACACCATTTATACTTGATCTATTTGCCAAGAAAGTTAAATATAAAAATAATATCAGTAAAACATTTATTGAAATAGAAGCAAACATAGTGTTTCTAAGCATTTCTGAAGTGTTATTTAAAAACAATTTTATTTAACCAATAAACTAGGTCCTTCTCTAATTTGGATTTGCAATAATCTGTTGACATAGTAGTATGATTTAGTGTGAGTGTTACTGTTACAAAGAGAAAGCTTTGTTCATGAAAATTATAAAGGAAAAAGGCTGTTTTTGGTGTGATTAACTACATAGCAGAGCCATACCTCCTTGATTTCTGTAGCATGTGTCATCAGAAACAATAAGCTTTTAATGTTTTAAGAATGTCTAACTGGGTTAGATATTAAGCAGCAAATTAAGATACAACTATATAAAGGGTTACTGTAAGCCGTACCAGCTTTGAGTCATACTTAACAACTGATTAGCTAATACCCTTTTGGCTTATATTAACTAAAAATGAAGCACTACTTAATTGAGTACCATTTCCTGTGGGTGGAAGGAAACATCATATGACTCTCTTTGGAGATTTTATTGCTATTGTTGTTGTTGTTGTTTTAAGGATGTATATTGACTCCAGCAGAAATAATAAAACAAATGTAAATTTATAAGTAGATCAAATTTATAAATTTGGCTTTATATGTTCTGGTTCGAAAGTCTTGAAGAAATCAATAGTACTTTCTTTGTCTTTTCAACATACATCTACAGCATCTAGGACAGTACAGGCAAATGAAGAGGCATCAAAAATATATGTTACTGGGCTGGTGTTGTAGCTCAATTGGTAGAGCAATTGAGTTCGATCCTCAACACCACATAAAATAAATAAATAAAATAAAGGTATTGTGTCTGTCAACAACTAAAAATATATTTAAAAAAATATATGTGGCTGCAGTTGACTTGAAAAGAAAACGCATCTTAGAAATTGTCATGTCATGGAGATATGTCTATGATAATTTCTATGAGACATTTCTATGATTGTGATAATGCACGCTTAGTTTAACCTGAACAGTAAGGATAATACTATCTAATATTTATACATCCTTATCCTACAAAATTTGTCAGTTATCTATTTGTTATTTTTAGATAAAAATGATAGTAGAGTGTATTTCGACATATTATATATACGTGGAGTATAACTTATTCTAATTAGGATCCCATCCTTGCAGTTGTACATGATGTGGAGATTCACTGGTTGTGTATTCACATATGAACATAGGAAAGTGATGTCCTATTCATTCCACTATCTTTTCTATTCCTGTCCCCACCCGTCCCTTCATTCCTCTTTGTCTAATCCAATGAACTTTTATTCTTGCCTTCCTCTTCCTTGTTAGCTGTTAGCATCCATGTATCAGAGAAAACATTCAGCCTTTGGTTTTTTGGGATTGGCTTATTTTATTAGCACAATATTCTCAATTTCCATCTATTTACCAATAGATGCCGTAATTTTATTCTTCTTTAAGGCTGAGTAATATTTATGTGTGTGTATGTATATACATATATATACACACACACAATGGAATATTACTTTTCTTTATCTGTTCATCAGTTGAAGGGCACCTAGGTTGGTTCCATAGTTTGGTTATTGTGAATTGAGCTGCTGTAAACACTAATGTGGCTGCATCACTGTAGTGTGCTGATTTTAAGTCCTTTGGGTATAAACTGAGGAGTGGGATAACTGGGTCAAATGGTGGTTTCATTCCTACTTTTCTGAGGAATCTCCATACTGCTTTCCAGAATGTTTGTACCAGTATTCAGTCCCACAAGCAATGCATGAGTGAAACTTTTTCTCCACATTCTCGCCAACATTTATTGTTACTTGTATTCTTGATAATTGCCATTCTGACTGGAGTGAGACGTAATCTCAGTGTAGTTCTAATTTGCATTTCTCTAATTGCTAGAGAAGTTGAACATTTTTTCACATATTTGTTGACTGTTCATATTTCTTCTGTGAAGTACCTGTTCAGTTCCTTTGCCCATTTATTGATTGGGTGATTTGGATTTTTGGTGTTAAGTTTTTTGAGTTTTTTGTATATTCTGGAGATTAATGCCTTATCTGAGGTGAAGATGGCTAAGATTTTCTCCAATTCTGTAGGCTCTCTATTCATGTTCTTGATTGTTTCCTTTGCTGTTTGATACTATCCCATTTTTTGATTCTTGATTTTACTCCTTGCACTTTAGGAGTCTTATTAAGAAAGTCAGTTCCTGAGCTGACATGATGGAGACCTGGGCCTACTTTTTCTTCTAATAGGCACAGAATTTCTGGTCAAATGCCTAGGTCCTTGATCCACTTTGAGTTGAGTTTTTTGCAGGGTGAGATAGGGGTTCAATTTCACTCTACTACATATAGATTTCTAGTTTTCCCAGCACCATTTGTTGAAGAGGCTATTTTTTCTCTAATGTATGTTTATGTCACCTTTGTTTTATATAAGATGACAGTATTTACTCAAGAGAAATTTTGTACTTCACCAGGAGCATACAGTTGCTATGCACACAGTAGGCATTCTCCTTTCCAGTTTCACTTCTTGTACTGTCTCTGTGGCTACAATTTGTGGCTTCATCAGGGAACTTTGTAATTGTGAGCTATGAGGAATAAGACTTTAGTCCTGTTTCTGGTAATTTTCAGTGTTCTGTATGAACTAAGTGACGACCATTGGCCAAATTAAAAAAGGTTCTGAAATCGTCCGTGCATGCCTGTTCAGTTGGTATAGCTTCTTGTGTCTACAAAGTCAAGACATTCAGAGGAAGAGATGATTTTCAATCATTATCCTATCTATGCAAGGGCCTTATTTATATTGTTTGGCAAGTGTGTTTTTAAATCAGGTGGCCTCTAGTAAAATGGATCGTAATTCTTTTCTTGCTAAAATTAAGCTATAATTTCCATACTTATAAAGTAAATAACGTTGATTTTTTTGTTATGTTCAATATAATCTCTATTAAAGAATAGTAATTGCTTTAGAATTTTCCCCATTTAGGCAAAGAGCGTGAAGAGAGCCCTGGTGCCAGCAACTACTCTGATTCTAATAAGGATAAAATCTTAACAGGAGAATTGTTTCCAAATTTGAAGGGCACTTGATAGCTTAGACTTGCCATTTAAAAGTTAGTGAATATATAATTAGTCAAGGGCTTAAGGGACCCAAGGTCGATTTGTCATTATAAACAATTGGCTTGCAGCCTTCCCAGAAGTGAAATGATTTATAGAACCAGAGCAAGGTGGCTACTGAGGGAGGTTGGGAGATGTTTCAGGATGTTTATAGGAAAAGAGTAGCCAGTATGGTTTCCAGACTGGACTGAGGCCCTGAAAAGCCCCTCATGGATTTTGAATTCATCTTCAGAGCTGTCCAAATGATTCTAGACCAACCATTAACATTTCAGGTTTAACCAAGGATAAGACATTTATGCTTCTGATCATCAATTTAGTACGTAGCATGTTCTATGTTTGTTTTGTGGTGCTAGGAATTGAATCTATAGCATTACGCATAGTAGGCAAGTGGCGTACCATGGAGCTACATCTCCAGCCCCTGGCTCATTATTTTATCTACTAATAAGGCGTGTTTTCCAGTGTTTTGTCATTACAGCTCACTTAGAAATAACCAGCATTTATGGCCGCAGGTCTGGTGTCTCCTGGGCTCCATGGCCTTACCTAGGAATCTCAGCATGCTTATAGTCCTGTCAAAGTATAGTAGTACTCTGTTTGGGTATGATTTTATTCTGCGTCTATGTAACAGACAGGTAGACCGACATGCATCATCCCTGATGAAGATTTGAATAAAGAAATGAGACGGTCTCTAAACTCAAATGCAAACGCTGTTTCTCCTAAGGTCTATAGAGCAACCATTAGAAATGGAAATTTCCAAAGTCATTGTAAAGTCTGCAGAACAACTTTGCTGCTCCATCTGCCCTGACCTTTAGGGGACAGCCTTCAGATCCAGCCACAGCAGGAGAGTTGATTATTCTGAAGTTGCAGGCATTTGAGATGACCAAGATGACTTCGTGGAGTGCTTGTTTGATTGTGTAGCAAAGTTCAGACAATTACAGGCTTAGTGAGATGCAAAGTAAAGAGCTTGGCATAGAATAGCGACCAGAGAGAGTTGGATAAAATGACAGGCATGTGGTGTGCATGTCACACTTGGCGCCAGCTGTGATTCACTGTCTGTGATAATGAAGCAGACATGGAGGGCCTGCCAATCATTGCTTTGCATCCAAAACCTGTAACTTGACTTTGGATTATTATTATTCCATGCAGTCTTCCTTACCCTGCTTCTCCAGCTCCCCATGTTGCATCTTAGCACATTTCACATCTGTATTCACTTGGGAAAAAAGTAAGGGTGAGAATAAATAACACAGCACTAATGAAAACGAGTTGGCTGTCATGCACCTAATTACAAGGCAGCCCATCTTCTGTGCTTCCCCAAATTCTCTGAGAACAAAACTCACAGAAGGCGAGTGTTTAGATTCTATATGGGAAGATGAGACCCCATCTCCTACCCAGTGAATGGGTAATACAGAATGGTCTTGGTACTCTGTATAGTTGATAAGTTGCCAGGTCATCCTTCTTGGAGAAGTTTGAAGAAGATTGCCACTGGAGCAGTGATTCTCAACCGTGGGTGGAGTCAGAACCATCTGGGGACATAGAAAAATTCCAGGGTATTTTTAGGCTAGCTTAAAGTCTTTGGTGATAGGACCAAGACATTGATATCTTTTAAACTCCCTGGGTAACTAGAATGTGTAGCCAAAATTGCAAACCACTGAACTGGAGGGAATGACTCATAAAGGGATTTCTAGCTTTTGGGAAAATTTGTTTTAACAGGCATTCATTTGACATTTGGGTACAGTCCACAGCACAATGAAGATATATCAATTTATTTTAAGTGACAGGAAGTTTTTTCTGCCTTTATGGAAACTTTGATTCTCTAGAAGAGATATGCACATAAAATTAGTCCACAGTTCTTATGCAAAAAACCACAAAAAGTGGTATAAAAAATTATATAGACTAGACCAAATTTTATGTCACCATCTAACATTTAACCATCAAAATGAACATTAATATTATAATTCTTTTCTCCTTTAAATCATATTGTCATAACAATCCTCACACATACATATGTATAATTCTCTGATGTTTGGGTCAATTTCTAAATGGTCAAATTCCGGGTTGGAAAAGTATGAATATTTTTAAGTGTTGATAAACATTGCCAGATTGCCACTGACAAGGATTTTACTAGTTTACTTTGATGTAACTCAGGTCTGCAACTGTTTTCTACACTAGTGGTTGTCACTGAAAAATGAAACAAATGCATTTTTAAAAGAATAAATATAAATCTGAAGGCACAGAGAGTAGAGAAAGATTAGGATTTGGAAAAGTTGTAAGGAAGGGATGATTCTTAGAAAGAATCATTTGAGCTAGCATTTCAAGCACATAACTTCTCATCGCCCAGAATACCTTAAAATACAAAGGTACATTTTTTATATTTTTCTTAGTTTTTAAATAATAACAGAAATTACAAATGGAAGATAATGAGACTGAGTAAGTATTATGATTGAATTTTAAATGTCCCTCAAAGGCCCATATGCTAAAGTCTTGATTACCAACCTACACAATGTTGGTTGGTGGTAAAACCCTAAGGAGGAAGGCTCGTGGGGGAGGAAGTGAGGTCACTGGGGATGTTCCTTTGAAGGGAATATGAGACACAAATCTCTTCTTCTGTCATTTTGCTTCCTGGCTGCCATGAGGTTACAACTCCACTACCACAACATTCCTTGCCATGACACACTGTGACACCATAGACGCAAAGCAACCAAGTCAAGTGACCATGGACTGAAACCTCTGAAACCATAAACCAACATAAATTTTCCATCCTTGTAAGTGAATTATTTCAGGTTTATTGTCATAGTGATGGAAAGCTGACTAATACATTCAATAATACATGTTTATATTTTGAAAGGTAAATGAAATTCCATAAGATGCTCCCCACAGGGCCACTGTGGAAGAAGGAATAGAAGGTGTTTGGGTGGCCCTCTGAGAACTTGGTTAGATATTTACTGTGGTCATGGGCAACAGAGTGTTATTTGCTTTCCTGATTGCTGCTCTACTTGTGAAGACAGTTCCCCAAGAGGCTTCCCAGAGTGTTCTGATCCATATTATGGCATCTGGAAAAGTAAAGAACAGCCATCGGATTCTATGTTTCCTTATAGTTACTAAAATATAAACAGTAAAAAAAAATAATCTTGTTTTGAGTACAGAGGATGATTATTTGCCCAACTTTTTATGTTTTATTTTGTTTTTTAAGGATCAGAAAGAGCTTTTCTCTAGTGAAAGCTTTCCTCTATTGAAGTTCATTTTGACATATTCATACATGCATGATATATAATTTATTTCATTTCAATCCCCAGGTCTTCCTCTTTCCCTCCCCTCCTGCCTTCCCTTGTTCTCCCTCCTCAACTAGTCTTCCTTCTCTTTAGTTATTGTTTTGTTTTGGGTTCTTTGGTACTGGAGATTGAACTCAGGGCTACTTGACCACTGAGCCACATTCCCAGCCCTATTTTGTGTTTTATGTACAGACAGAGTCTCACTGAGTTGCTTAGCGCCTCGCCATTGCTGAGGCTGGCTTTGAACTTGTGATCCTCCTGTCTCAGCCTCCCAAAGTGCTGGGATTACAGGTGTGTGCTATCACGCCTGGCTATTTATTGTTTTTAATTGATGGTTCATAGATACACATAATGGTAAATTTTCATGTCATATAGCATACATATTGCACATTCAGATGTTTTATTTTATTTTGTACTTATTGACATACATTTGTTGTTATCTAGTAAGACTCACATCAGAAGCAGGGAATGTGCCTTCGATTCTGTTTTTATGGTTAAAGGTTCAATAATGACTTGGGGAATAAATAAGCAAATGTATCTAGGATGCCACAAACTGGATGGAAATGGCAAATTCAGATAATTCAAATTAAAAAGAAGCATTGACTTATGTCATTGGGAATACTGGCCGAAGAATGTGCCCTCCAACTTCCCCCAGAAAATTAATTCTTCTTTTTTCTTTTTCTTTTCTTTTTTTTTTTTTGGTACTGGGGATTGAACTCAGGGGTCCTCAATCACTGAGCCACATCCCCAGCCCTATTTTGTGTTTTATGTAGAGACAGGGTCTCACTGAGTTGCTTAGCACCTCGCCATTGCTGAGGCTGGCTTTGAACTCGCGATTCTCCTGTCTCAGCCTCCCTAAGTGCTGGGATTACAGGATTGAGCCACCGCGCCCAGCTCCCCAGAAAATTAATTCTTAATAAAAACAAAATTGACTTAGAAAAGTCACCACTGTTTAATTTCTATTCTTGTGTAGTACAGTTTAGTTAATCATTTTAAGGAAATAGTAAGTCCACAAGCAAGTTTCTTTGCTAAAATATCCATGCGAAAATTCAAGAACATCATTTCTTCTGGAATATCACAAGATGAGATGTCCATGTTGCATATCTTCTTATGGTGTGTACAATAGTAGCTGAAGTACATCACATTTCCTTTGTATATAGCACATAATGCCATTCTTTTGTTGTTGTCATTCACCTGAATTTATTTCATGTTCTCTATAAGCCAGAGATGGGAATAGTAACAGATCTACAATTATGATAAAAATCCCAAACTCAGAAAAAGAGAAACTGCCAGATAAACCACAAATATTATCTTAAAAGAAGTTGGATTATTCCCCTTAGTTGGCATTTGCTTTGAGGCATATTTATGATTTTGGAGAAAGATTATTTTCCAATTAAAAACAGTTTTGGAGATATTTTCATAGTCAGGGGTAAAAAGATTTAGATTTAACATAGTGGAAGAAATCCCAAACATTTGTTGCAGAAAGAAGGTAAATTATAATAAAAATACCAAGGCTTGGAATTATAGACCATTCCTGCAGGACAGGATTTGGGGACCTTTTCATTCAACAGAGTGACACACATTAGAATGCCACCCTGCCCTCATAGGATAGTCACTTAATCAGGGAAATCACAGCTGAGTACTGATAACTACACAGGCATTTCAGCTGGCAATAGAAGCTCAGAAGAAAAAGTTCACATTCCCCAATTTCTAAAGCCAGGTTGAAGGATGCTATTGTTTTCTGAAAATGTACTGAGCAGGGAAGGGGGACCTCGCTACAAATAATGTGATGCTTTCCTGACTAAGGTCTTGTCTGCCCCTACCTCAGTCATAACCACTGTGTTTCTTTCCAGCCTCCAAGTTTTCTAGTGATAATTTAACATATAGCGTGCACGGGTCCAGTGAACATGGTGGGGCACTCTCTGGCTCAGTCTCCCTGTTCAGCCCTCAGGTGTACCATTTGTTCCCCAAACCTTCTACCAGTGGAGATTGGCCCCTCCTCTCCCTCTCTTGAGTCTGTGTTCCTTCAGGCTGCTGAGCAATTTTTACATTCTTCACCATCAAGTCTCTTCTCAGGTATCTCCCCAACTCTATGCCATTCATTCTGATCCTCTGAGATTGTACATATTTGTGTGTATAGGGTTCCTTTCTTGCATGATATTCCCATCAACCTCCTTACCTTTTGTGTTTTGCCATAGCAGATGTCTTTATTATTATCATCTTGTTATCATCATACCCATCCTGACTCTGCACTTCATTTCTTCCTTCATTTTCCTGCAAAACACAAATTTACCCCCCCAAACACACACACTATAATGTCTCTTGCCCTTGTTGAATGCTTAGAAAATGGGAAATTAACCCCTGCTCTTCTCTTCATAATGTGGGTCATGCCCCATAAGAAAACTAAGTAGAGATAGAAGAAGAGGAGACAGAATAAGCAATCCAATTTCACAACAGTGATACAATTAGATCTGAGAAAACTGGAAGTTTGATCCTAGTTCTAGGTCCCACCTCCACCCTGCTCCTGCTCAGGGGCCAAGTTCTTCTGGCCTTCTCCTCCTCAGCTCCCTGCAACAAAACTGCTTTGGGAAATGACATCAAGAGTGTACTAGCCGGGCGCGGTGACTTAAGTCTGTAATCCCAGCACTTAGGGAGGCTGAGACAGGAGAATCGTGAGTTCAAAGCCAGCCTGAACAACGGCGAGGTGCTAAGCAACTCAGTGAGACCCTGTCTCTACATAAAACACAAAATAGGGCTGGGGATGTGGCTCAGTGGTCGAGTACTCCTGAGTTCAAT